>JARQOC010000009.1:124902860-124977021 GCA_033576535.1 Allobates femoralis
CTTTATATTTAAAAAATATTTTTCTTTAATTTCCTTTTTGCTTCCAATTATCCCTGTGAGGGATGGGTGCCCTATAAATAAACTTTGTGAGGCTATCGTATTTTTCAGATTTTTGCTATCCCAAATTTTTAGGCAAAGTGGAGGGTGCGTCTTATAATCTAAATCTACAGTAGATACTGCAGGGGAGGGTGCGGGCAGCTCTGGAGCGTGTCTGGGGACTGGAGGAGGCTGGCTGCAGGCGAGAGCGGGAGGTCACATGCTCCGTTCAGTAGCCTCATATAATATGCACTGCACCTGCAGATGCTGAAATTGCACCAAGGTATGGACTAGGGGAGTGGTGCAAATTATATGTACCTGCACCACCAGCCATGAAGGCACATGGACCCACTGTGCTGGATATGGCCCCCCCATGCTCCTGCCTATACTAAAATAACAAACATTTTACTTACCTTTCCAGTGCTGTGCTCTGTGTCTCCCTGCTTGCTGCATTTCCTGAGTCTCAGAGAAGCTGGTCATGTGATCTGGCATGCAGAGATGATATCAGAGGTAAGTAAAGTGTTTGTTATTTTAGTATGGGCAACAGCATGGGGGGGACCATGGATCCAGCACAAGGGGGCCATGGATTCAGCACAGGGGGGCCATGGATCCAATACAGAGTGACGTATGCCAGCACGGGGGATGTGTGCCAGAGCAAGGGGGCTATATACAATATAAGGGGGCCATATCCAGATTAAGGGGGCCATATCGAGGATGGGGGGAGGATGGTGGAAGGACTAATCACCAAAGTGACTGCTTTTTCATCAGTTTTTCTTGGTTTTTGTAATTTTTATTTTTGAGACTCTGTTCATTAATTATTATCATTGTTATAATAAATCTTTATTTATATAGCACCAACATATTCCGCAGCGCTGTTATGCTCTTGTATGTTCAAAATGTGTTTCCTCAGTCCAGGAGTATTGAATTTAACCAAGGGGGAGTGTGGCACCCCAGGGACCGGTCGCCACAATGTTAAGCTTGGAAGCAAGAGAAGGCACCCACCTCAGGTAGCACAAACACACGCACACAACACCTTCCCAACTCCAGGCAAGATGGGGGATCCCTATAAATTCTAGTCTGGGGGCGGGGTCAGGCAGTTCCATTCCGAGGAGGACAGTAGAAGACATCCTACAAATGGTAGCCGCCTTAGCACCTAGCGTAGTATGGACACTGGAGTCTGAGGTCACCAGGGACTTCATACCCAGCAGCCAAAGCCGGAGGGCAGGATATTTTATGTTGCTCATCCACCCAAAAGGCCAGAAGACACAGCCACAACAGTGAGCTCGGGAGAGACAGAGAAGTGAGGTAAAGGAGACTGTTACCCTTGTGTCTGTCAGTTCTTCCATACACTACGTCCTTGCACCCCAATGATTTATGTCTATCCACCGACTCTACGTGTGCCCTGGGGGAACTGCTCTTGCTGTGGAGAGCCGAAATATCCTTGCTGCTACTCCCATCACCCCCAGAGGTCCCCACTGCAGCAGCGGATATACCATCCGCATTGCACGGGTGGCGTCAAGACACTATTTTTGTTTCATTTTTTATTTTTATTTTCTCCATTTTTACAAACCCCTTATTTACTGCTCGCCTGACGAGGGGATCACGGACCGGGTCACGCCACTGTGACATCCTGCAGCCCCCAGACAATGATGAGAGGGCCCAGTTCCGAGTATCTTGCAGTCCTCGCCAGGGGTGAGACACTCGAGTGAAGTCTTGCAGGCGGTTAGATGAGGAACGTACAACTGTGGAGGAAAGAAGCAGGTCTTTGTAGGATTGAAGATTACAAGTTGGATCATATCGGGAGATTAGTTCAAAGATATTCAGAGGGGCGAGACAGCATCACAGCTTGAAGCAGCAAGGGCTCACTGAGAACAGCGCAGCATGGAGGCCTCAGCACTTGCAAGGTGTGGAAAGCCCAACTTGCTTCCAGGCTCCGGATCAATAACACCACTTGTGAACCTGCTTCTGACTTCAGTAAAGGTAAAAGAGACTGTTACCCCGTGTCTGTCAGTTCTTCCGTACACCAAGTCCTTGCACCCCCAACGAGCTCTACATATCCACAGACTTTACGGTTGCCCTGGGGACCTGCTTTTCCCGTGGAGAGCTGAAACATCTCAGCTGCTACTCCCATCATCCCCAGAGGTCCCGACTGCAGCAGCGGCTATACCGTCTGCATTCCACGGATGGCGTCACAACACTCTTTTATTTCTATTTTTCTTTCAGCAATTTTTACAATCCCCTTTTTACTGCTCGCCCGACGAGGGGATCATGGACCAGGTTACACCTCTGTGACATCCCACAGCCCCGACAATGAGATGGCCCGGTTCAGAGTATCCCACGGTCCCCGCCAGGGGTGAAGTCTTGCAGGCGGTTAGATGAGGAACGTACAACTGTGGAGGATAGAAGCAGGTCTTTGTAGGATTGAAGATTACGAGTTGGATGATATCGGGAGATTAGTTCAGAGATAAATGGGAGAGACAGATTGTAGATGGCTTTATAAGTCAATGTTAGTAGTTTGAATTGGATACGCTGGGGAATTGGGAACAAGTGGAGGAATTTCCACAGGCGAGAAGTGGAGGAGCAGCGAGGAGAGAGTGGGATTAGTCAAACAGCATAATTAAGTACAGATTGGAGAGGTGCAAGAGTGTTAGCAGGGAGGCCACAGAGGAGGAGGTTGCAGTAGTCGAAATGGGAGATGATGAGGGAAGCACTAGTAGTTTATTAAATTGAGGGTTGAGGAAGGGATGGCTTCTGGAAATATTTTTGAGTTGAAGATGGCAGGATGTGGTGAGAGCTTGGATGTGTGGTTTGAAGGATAACTTGAGAAAGACGCATCTGTGCGTCGAAACGCGCTGTGGCATACTGGACCCCTGCTGTTCGTGCAATAAATTATTGTTAATTTAATCACCAACCCGTGGTTTCTTTAGCGCTCCAAACCTCTGACACCGCTTGTTTTCTATCTGCTGGTTTGAAGGATAAGGCACAGTCAAGGGTTACTTTGAGGCAGCAGACCTCACTTACAGGGCAGAGTGTTATGTCATTTATTGTGATAGACAGATCAGGTAAGGGAGGTCACTGAGATGGGGAAAAATGATGAGTTCAGTTTTGCCTACGTTTAGTTTAAGGAAGCAAGAGGAGAGGAAAAAGGATATGGCTGATAGACACTCTGGAATTCTCAAAGAGGTGATGTCTGGGCCAGAGAGGTAGATCTGAGTGTCATCAGCGTACAGGTGGTACTGGAATCCATGGAACTTAATGAGTTGTCGTAGGCCAACAGTATATATAGAAAAAAGAAGAGGTCCCAGGACAGAGACATTAAATTCATTTAATCAGAAAGCCAGTGAATAACAAGTCTTCATTTATACCAGCATGAGTGGTGGACTGAAATTAATATCCACCTAGATTCTAGCCTGAGTAGCTCCCCCTGGTGATCACAACGTTGGATGTTGGGTGGAATTTTTTGCAGATCTATGACTCTCAGACCATTTGTCCTTTCATCATGATATATTAGGAAGTGCATGGCAACCGAAGCTATATTCTTTCCTTTTTCTAAATCTTGGCTTGCAAAAATAATATTAGAAATGTGCTGCTGTATTCTTCTCGCCTGTGGAAATTCCTTCACTTGTTCCCAATTCCCCAGCATATCCAATTCAACATACATAGTTCCTGTGAGATCTGACCTACATAGACCTCCATACAGGGGCATTTCAAAGCATAGATGATGTTACGAATTTTACAATTATTCCTGTTGATCCAGAGGGTTGATGAAGGAATAATTAGCCCCGGCATAAGGGACCACATTGCAATCCACACAACTGAAAAATCCTTTTAGCCTAATGCCAGTACCCAATCTGGTGGTTGTTGTTTTAAAATAGCTATTCACAACACAATCCTGTAACTTGTTTGCCCTTTTGGCAGACTACAGTGCTGTGCAAATTAATTCTGACAAAGCATTTTTGCAAGTAAAATTGTAAGTTGGTTACCAGTCAGTGATTCAAATCAGTTTTAATTGCTTTGAACAGGTGTGAGTGTACAACCTTGAGTAACAAAATGTGGTTTGACTGGTTTTAGTCACAAATAACAGCTAGCTGCCCCCTCAGCTTCAGTTGAGAGCTTGTTTCAGTGAGGAGTGGTTTAGTGTACTTTTTCTCTCATTGTGATTTGTGCCTGTAAAAATGTATGTTACTTCATGGAAGAGTTCTAGAATTATTACTCCATAGAAAATTGGCTGACAGGTATTCCATTTTTTAGATGTCGTGAATAAAAGCTCTAGAAATGTAAAAGTCTATTTGTAGCTGTATTTTTACGGTGTAGATCCATGACAATAGTATGGTTTCCTCTTGTCAATGTGACGTTATGAAAGTTGGTTGAAACAGAAGAGATGTTATAAGTCAAGTGGATATTATGGTCATTAGAATTTGAGCCATCAATGAATCAGTCTTCCTGGGTTCTTGTCCAAATAAACACAACATCATCTAAGAGCAGAACCACCCGACAACAATATGAATGAAGTAAGGGGAGGAGTAGATACTGGCCAACTCTCACCAACCCAAAAAGAGGTTGGTGATGGAAGGGGCACAGCGCAGCTCCATGGACATTGCCCCACACTGGACACCTGCCGATAGTAGTATAGATCAAAATAAAATAATTACCGTATGTTTGAGTACATACTCAAGGAGGTCTAAAAGAAGTCGTGACATCTGTGGTTACCTCCACTATTCAAATCCAAAGAATGGGAAATGGCTTCGATTTCATTGTCATGAGAGATATTTGTGTACCACGATTTGACATCAATATTCACCAAGAGAAAGTCGTCAGGCAGCTGCAAATCCTCCAGCTTTTGGATCAGATGCAAAAAATCTCATAGATTTTGAGGGTAACTGTGAGACCAAAGGTTGTAAAAAGACGTCAATGCATTTACAGGCTTTTTCCCCAATAATCCCAATGCCGGAGACCATAGGCCTACCAGGAAGACATGTCAAGTTCTCATGAATATTTGGGAGCAAAAAGAATGTACCGTATATACTCATGTATAAGCCGAGTTTTTCAGCACATAAAATGTGCTGAAAAGTCCCCCCTCGGCTTATACACGGGGGTATACGGTAATATGATACAGCGCCCCCCCCCGTGGAATCCCCCCCCCCCGTATATACAGCCCCCCCGTGGTATCCAGGGCCCCCCTTGCTGCACCTGTAAAGGAAGATATCAGTATACTTATCGCTGGCCGCCGCCGCCGATCCGCTTCTCGGTCACCGCGATGCTCCGGGTCTTCATGCTTCCTGTTCCTTCTCCGGCGCTCAGGAAATGACGTCATTGTTCGAGCGTCGGAGAAGGAACAGGAAACATGAAGACCCGGCGCAGCGCGGTGACTGAGAAGCGGAGCGGCGGCGGCGGCAGCAGCGATAAGTATACTGACATCTTCCTTTACAGGTGCAGCAAGGGGGCCCTGGATACCACGGGGGGGCTGTATACAGCTGGGGCTGCTGTATACAGCTGGGGCCCCTGTATACTAATTGGGGGGGGTCTGTATACCCCTGGGGCTGCTGCTGTATATACCCCCTGGGGCTGCTGCTGTATATACCCCCTGGGGCTGCTGCTGTATATACCCCCTGGGGCTGCTGCTGTATATACCCCCTGGGGCTGCTGCTGTATACTACCACTGGGGCTGCTGCTGTATATACCCCCTGGGGCTGCTGCTGTATATACCCCCTGGGGCTGCTGCTGTATACTACCACTGGGGCTGCTGCTGTATATACCCCCTGGGGCTGCTGCTGTATATACCCCCTGGGGCTGCTGCTGTATATACCCCCTGGGGCTGCTGCTGTATATACCCCCTGGGGCTGCTGCTGTATACTACCACTGGGGCTGCTGCTGTATATACCCCCTGGGGCTGCTGCTGTATATACCCCCTGGGGCTGCTGCTGTATACTACAACTGGGGCTGCTGCTGTATACTACTACTGGGGCTGCTGTATACTACTACTGGGGCTTCTGTATACTACTACTGGGGCTGCTGCTGTATATACCACTGAGGCTGCTGTATACTACTACTGGGGCTTCTGTATTCTACCTCTGGGGCTTCTGTATACTACCACTGGGGCTGCTGTATATACCTCTGGGGCTGCTGTATACTACCACTGGGGCTGCTGTATATATCTCTGGGGCTGCTGTATACTACTACTGGGGCTTCTGTATACTACTACTGGGGCTGCTGCTGTATATACCACTGAGGCCGCTGTATACTACTACTGGGGCTTCTGTATACTACCTCTGGGGCTTCTGTATACTACCATTGGGGCTGCTGTATATACCTCTGGGGCTGCTGTATACTACCACTGGGTCTGCTGTATATATCTCTGGGGCTGCTGTATACTACCACTGGGGCTGCTGCTGTATATATCACTGGGGAGGCTGCTGTATATACCTCTGGGGCTGCTGTATACTACCACTGGGGCTGCTGTATATATCTCTGGGGCTGCTGTATACTACCACTGGGGCTGCTGCTGTATATACCACTAGGGAGGCTGCTGTAACACTGCTGGGGCCTGTATGTACCACTGGGGAGGCTGCTGTATACCACACTTCTGGGGGCTGTATACTACCACTGGGGAGGCCTGTATACCACTGCGGGGGCCTGTATACCATACTGATGGGGGCTGTATACCTGTGCTGGGGTCCACCCTCGGCTTATACACGAGTCAATAGGTTTTCCCAGATTTTGGGGGCAAAAGTAGGGGGTCGGCTTATACACGGGTCGGCTTATACACGAGTATATACGGTATGTACTATTGGTTTCTTGGTGTTCATGAAGTCAAATTTACGATTGTTGATAATATTGTGAAGTAAGGCCTTGGATAATAGGTCTTGCAATTTAAAAAAATGACATCTGAGACATTTTCATGTTAACCTGTGAAGGCCCATGGAGCTACCCACATGCTCCTTAGATCAATCTCTGGTTATCATCGTATCCAAAACAAAAGCTGGACTTATTGCAGAAAAAGGTTGACCTCCATTCCAACCTCCATTGCCTCTTTCTATGCATCATGATAGCCTTTGAGAGCAGAGTGTAACATTAGAGAACACCAGTTGCTGCAAGTTTGGTCCATAGCCCCATATCATACAAATGCATTTTCTTGCTTTTTTTATAGACAATGTTGACTTGGGCTTGTTATGTGATGTCTAACTTCACTTGCAGTACAGACTCATTCTATGAGTATGACGAGACCAAATAGACAACGCCATAAAGAAGTCTTCCTGAGGGAAGATCACACTGGTTCTACTCCAGAGATTATGGTACAGAGTGGCATAATGTAAGGTAGCCTTACATTCCAGGTACACCAACAGCTTGTCATTTCATTGATTTAGTCTTAGAACCACTGGTATGGCCATATCTCTTAAGTGTTCAAAAGATTTATATATGCTAAAATCGCCTTAATTGTTGCCAAATTGTCTCCCTTCAAGCACATCTGGATGGGAATTGGTCACCAATTGCAAAGGGAGCCGCCAGCAGCAGAATTTGATCATTTGTCCAAGTGCACTCATGGTGGCATTCCTCAGACAACCATGAAAAACCTCACTACTAGCAGTCAAGACGTGTAAGTTTAAGGCTTAATGCACACGAAGCTGATAATCAATAGTGAATAAATTGAGATGTTTTGAAAACTTGATTCCATTCTTTCATTATTTACATGTCATTAACATGTCATCATCCAGCCTGCAATATTCATAATTCCATGACGTATCTTTATTGGTGCTGCAATTTTAATGTTAAGCAATTTATGTTTTAAACACAGAATTTTTTTTAGTACATAGTAAATAATCGGCTAGTAAGCTTACATCCAAAGTCTGATGCGTTTTGCTTTTCTGTGTCTTCTCTTATTGACTAATTAGGTTGACTTCTATATCCTTTGTGTCAGTTTATCAGGTTAGTGCTCTTTGACAGTCTGTTCTGTTATGCAAAGAAGCTTTCCTTGGATTTATAGTAGAGGTGAGTTCCATTAGTGTAGGCTGCAAATGAAGTAACAGATGCTTAGTGATGACAAAGGTCTTGCAAGGGCTTATACCTATAGAAATCAGGTCAGGCTGTAGTGGCTGATAAGTCTTAGCTGCTCTTACTATCCTAACAAATATCGAATTACCCACTGAATATGAGTTGTAATTTGAGAAGTGAAATTTATCTGTTAAAATAATCACAAGTTATGCACTTAACCGATTCTTAAATGATAATATGCATGCACAGTTGAAATCAGAAGTTTACATACACTGTATAAAAAGACACATTTGCATGTTTTTCTCACTATCTATAGAGAAAGTGAAGAAGCACCACTAGGTCATAACATAGGATACAGGTGTTGTGTGCTCACCATGCCATGTAGGGGCAATATGTATAACAAGAAAAAGACATGGCATATAAAAGAGCATACCGAACTATAGTCTGGAGTATATATATAAACATTGCTGCGTGTGTAGGAGAGTATATACAGGCAGCTCTGTGGGTAGCAGAGTATACAGGCGGCTCTGTGGGTAGCAGAGTATACAGGCGGATGTGTGGGTAGCAGAGTCTATACAGCCGGCTCCGTGGGTAGCAGAGTATACAGCCAGCTGCGTGGGTATCAGAGTATATACAGGCAGCTCCGTGGGTAGCAGAATATACAGCCAGCTGCGTGGGTAGCAGAGTATATACAGGCAGCTCTGTGGGTAGCAGAGTATACAGGTGGCTGCGTGGGTATCAGAGTATATACAGGCAGCTCCGTGGGTAGCAGAGTATACAGTCAGCTGCATGGGTAGCAGAGTATATACAGGCAGCTCTGTGGGTAGCAGAGTATACAGCCGGCTGCGTGGGTAGCAGAGTATACACAGGCAGCTCTGTGGGTAGCAGAGTATACAGTCAGCTGCATGGGTAGCAGAGTATATACAGGCAGCTCTGTGGGTAGCAGAGTATACAGCTGGTTGCGTGGGTAGCAGAGTCTATACAGGCGGCGCCGTTGGTAGCAGAGTATACAGCCAGCTGCATGGGTATCAGAGTCTATACAGGCGGCCCCGTGGGTAGCAGAGTATATACAGGCAGCTCTGTGGATAGCACAGTATACAGCCGGCTGCGTGGGTAGCAGAGTATATACGGGTGTCTCTGTGGGTCGCAGAGTATACAGTCAGCTGCATGGGTGGCAGAGTATATACACGAAGCTCTGTGGGTAGCAGAGTATACAGTCAGCTGCGTGGGTAGCAGAGTAAACAGTCAGCTGCGTGGGTAGCAGAGTATATACAGGCAGCTCTGTGAGTAGCAGAGTATACAGCCGGCTGCATGGGTAGCAGAGTATATACAGGTGTCTCTGTGGGTTGCAGATTATACAGGCAGCTGCGTGAGTACCAGAGTATACACAGGTAGCTCTATGGGTAGCAGAGTATACAGTCACCTGCGTGGGTAGCAGAGTATATACAGGTAGTTCTGTGGGTAACAGCTTTGTGGGCGTGATGGCGACCATAATGGGCGTCCCGGTGGGTGGAGAGGAGATGTAACGTAATGGCTGTCACCTTTGACCCATTTCGCGCAAGAAGTACGCGAAACGGTGCCGTCGTCCGCTCAGGCACCCCCTCCCTGCACCATGTTCTTGTGAACCTGTAAATAAAGCACTGCAGCAATCTACACCGGTGAGTGTCATCTCTTCATTTCATGTTGTTTATCATATCTGGTCCTATGGATTGAGCACCCGGGGTGACGCATAACATTAAAAGGACTTTAACGTTAAGCTCCACTGGATAGGCTTCTTGAATCAGCATTGGTGCCCTTTTTCTTCTGGAGGATTCAGTGATTAGTACTGTATGGTGGCTCAGTGGTTAGCACTGTACGGTGGCTCAGTGGTTAGCACTGTACAGTGGGTCAGTTGTTAGCACTGTATGGTGGCTCAGTGGTTAGCACTGTACGGCGGCTCAGTGGTTAGCACTGTACGGTGGGTCAGTGGTTTGCACTGTATGGTGGCTCAGTGGGTGCCTATTTTTCCTCATTCTCCTCCCCTTGCCTCTCTTTCCTCAGCTTCCTCCTCTGGCCTCTCTTTCCTCAGCCTCCTCCTCTGGCCTCTCTTTTCTCATTCTCCTCCTCTGGCCTCTCTTTCCTCAACCTCCTCCTCTGGCCTCTCTTTCCTCAGCCTCCTCATCTGGCCTCTCTTTCCTTAGCCTCTTATTCCTCTGGCCTCTCCTCCCTTTGGCAGCTCACTTAGCCTCTCATCCTCATTTCCCTGGCCTCCCTTTCCTATCCTCCTCTGGCATCTCCTCACCTTCGTCAGCTCCCTCAGCGTCCCATCCTCTCTTTCCTGGTCGCATCCTCTATGGCCTCCCTTTCCTCTCCTCCCTGGCCTCTCCTCCTCCTGTCTTCTGTGGCTTCCATTCCTCAGTCTCTTTCCTCTCCTGTGGCCTCCCCTCTGGGCTCCCTTTCCTCTCCTCTTCCTCCTCTGGCCTCTCCTCACCTTCGGCAGCACCATCAGCCTCCTATCCTCTCTTCCCTGGCCTCCTCCTCTCTGGCCTCCCTTTCTTCTCTTCCCTGGCCTCTCCTCCTTCTGTCATCTCTGGCCTCCATTCCCTCAGCCTCGCTTTCCTTTCCTGTGGCCTCCTCTATTCTGTGGCCTCCCTTTCCTCTCCTCCTCCTTCTCTGGCATCTCCTCACCTTTGGCAGCTCCCTCAGCCTCCCATCCTCTCTTCCCTGGCCTCCTCCTCTCTGGCCTCCCTTTCCTCTCCTCCCTGGCCTCCCCTCCTCCTGTCTTCTGTGGCCTCCATTCCTCAGCCTCTCTTTCCTCTCCTGTGGCTTCCCCTCTGGGCTCCTCTCCTCCCTGGGCTCCCTTTCCTCTCCTCTTTCTCCTCTGGCCTCTCCTCACCTTCGGCAGCTCCATCAGCCTCCTATCCCCTCTTCCCAGGCGTCCTCCTCTATGGCTTCCCTTTCTTCTCCTCCCTGGCCTCTCCTCCTTCTGTTGTCTCTGGCCTCCATTCTCTCAGCCTCTCTTTCCTTTCCTGTGGCCTCCTCTCTTCTGTGGCCTCCCTTTCCTCTCCTCCTCCTTCTCTGGCATCTCCTCACCTTTGGCAGCTCCCTCAGCCTCCCATCCTCTCTTCCCTGGCCTCCTCCTCTCTGGCCTCCCTTTCCTTTCATCCCTGGCCTCTCGTCCTTCTGTCCTCCATTCCCTCAGCCTCTCTTTCCTCTCCTGTGGCCTCCACTCTGCCCTCCTCTTCTTCCTGGCCTTTCTTTACTCTCCTTCTCTGTCCTCTCCTCACCTGTGGCAGTCCATCCAGCCAAAAGGGAGTTATGCTGAAGGATGGGAAAAAGGACAGGCCATGATGACGTCTCTATTCAACAAAAGTTAGAATAGTCTTTGCTTGGCCCCACATACACCTCAACCGGTCACAAGTGTAGTCAGATGAATACTGCCTGGTTCGCTCCTGGTTACAGGTAAGGCCTCGTGTACAATCCTGCATTATTCTCACGGACAACACAACTCAGAAAGGTAAGACTTTGAAGCAGCAGCCGCTGCAAATAGGGTGCGGACAAATAGGGTGCGGACAAGGAGAGAAAAGTTATAAACATGTCCCAGTAGGTGTGGATCTCTCTCTGCTATATAAAATACCATAAGATGTCTAATATAATGGTTAAAAATGTTCAGAAGCAGAGTAAGTAGGTAAATGAGTAAATATATATGTAAATAAGAATATGGTAGTTGTCTACTTATATAATCGAGAGTTTGGAATTCGGGCACTGTAGCCGAATCCCAGACTCCTTTGCGCGAGCCGCAGCCGCACTACCCTTCAAAAAAAAAAAATGATGCTCACCTCTCCCCGAGCCCCCACCATCTCCCACCGTCTTCCTGCAGGCTGCCGGTGGCTCCCACAGGCTCCCAGTGTCTGCAGAGGTCGTCTACTGCAGTACAGGACCTGTGGTGATGTCACAGTCACGTGACACCAGCTTACTCCATGGTAACTTGCGGTCACGTGACTGTGACATCACCGCAGGTCCTGTACTGCAGTAGACGACCTCTGCAGACACTGCGAGCCTGCGGGAGCCACTGGCAGCCTGCAGGAAGACGGCGGGGGCTCGGGGTGAGGTGAGCATAAACTTTTTTTTTATTTAACCCCTGCTTTCCTGTTTGGAGACGTTTTACTGTACTCAGCATGCTCAGTACAGTAAAAGCCTCCTCCAGCCTCACAGCCTCCTCTATCCTCACAGCCTCCTCCTGCCTCACAGCCTCCTCCAGCCTCACGGCCTCCCCATCCTCACAGCCTCCTCCAGTCTCACAGCCTCCTCCAGCCTCACAGCCTCCTCCTGACTCACAGCCTCCTCCAGCCTCACAGCCTTCCCATCCTCACACCCTCCTCCAGCCTCACAGCTTCCTCCAGCCTCACAGCCTCCTCCAGCCTCACAGCCTCCTCCTGCCTCACAGCCTCACACCCTCCACCTGCCTCACAGCCTCCTCCAGCCTCACAGCCTCCTCCAGCCTCACAGCCTCCCCATCCTCACACCCTCCTCTAGCCTCACACCCTCCTCCAGCCTCACAGCCTCCTCCAGCCTCACAGCCTCCTCCAGCCTCACAGCCTCCCCATCCTCACACCCTCCTCCAGCCTCACAGCCTCCTCCTGCCTCAGCCCCTCCAGCCTCACAGCCTCACACCCTCCTCCAGCCTCCACCCTCCTCCAGCCTCACAGCCTCCTCCAGCCTCACAGCCTCCTCCAGCCTCACAGCCTCCAGCCCTCCAGCCCACTCCTCCTCCCCAGCCTCACAGCCTCCTCCCTCACAGCCTCCCCAGCCTCACTGCCTCATCCAGCTTACAGCCTCCTCCAGCCACACAGCCTCCTCCAGCCTCACTGCCTCCAGCTCACAGCCTCCTCCAGCCTCACTGCCTCCTCCAGCCTCACTGCCTCCTCAACTCACAGCCTCCTCCAGCCTCACTCTCAGCCACTCCTCCAGCCTCACAGCCTCCTCCACCTCACATCCTCCTCCATACCTCTACAGCCTCCCCATCCACTCAGCCTCCTCCATCCTCACAGCCTCCTCCATCCTCATTGCATCCTCCATCTTCACAGCCCCTCCTCCTCACACCCTCCTCCATCCTCACAGCCTCCTCCAGCCTCACAGCCTCCTCCACCTTCACAGCCTCCTCCATCCTCACACCATCCTCCTGCCTCACAGCCTCCTCCAGCCTCACAGCCTCCTCCAGCCTCACAGCCTCCTCCATCCTCACACCCTCTCACCTCCCAACCTCACAGCCTCCTCCAGCCTCACAGCCTCCTCCAGCCTCACAGCCTTCCCCATCCTCACTGCCTCACCCTCTACAGCCTCACAGCCTCCTCCACCTCACAGCCCCCCTTCCTCCCTAGCTCCCCTCACAGCCTCCTCCACCATCACAGCCTCCTACAGCCTCACAGCATCCCCATCCTCACAGCCTCCTCCAGCTTCACAGCCTCCCCATCCTCACACTCTCCTCCCTCCTCACAGCCTCCTCCTGCCTCACAGCCTCCTAATGCCTCACAGCCTCCTCCAGCATCACACCCTCCTCCAGCCTCACAGCCTCCTCCAGCCTCACAGCCTCCTCCAGCCTCACAGCCTCCTCCAGCCTCACATCCTCACAGCCTCCTCCAGCCTCACAGCCTCCTCCATCCTCACAGCCTCCTCCATCCTCACAGCCTCCCTATCTTCACAGCCTCCCTATCTTCACAGCCTCTTCCATGCTCACAGCCTCTTCCATGCTCACAGCCTCCTCCATGCTCACAGCCTCCTCCATCCTCACAGCCTCCTCCATCCTCACAGCCTCCTCCATCCTCACAGCCTCCTCCATCCTCAGCCGCACTACCTGACACCGCTGCCATCCTGCCAACCGTCGGCCCCACTTCATCGCCACCGCCCTCGCACCCTAAGCGAGCTCCACGCTGCCCGGATGCCGCCGGTGCCTTCCGCCCCTCGCCGCTCTCTCACCCCTGGGGCCTCAATGTCGCCATGCTGGTGGAGTAACGGTCTACGGGCTGTGGCCGGGTGCCAGGACCCAATGACGTCGTCCTCTGGGTGGCAACAGCCAATGGGAGTGAGCGGACTGTGTCAGACTCCAAAGCCTGACACGCCCCGCTCACTCCTATTGGCCGCCCCCGCCGCCCCTGCAAGCGGATTGGGCGCTGTGTTGTACACACAAGACGCCCATCGCATTGGCCAAGACTTGGCGTCCTAGACCAATCGGATGGCCGTCCTGCCTTTACCACACACCGCCCAATCCGCTCCTTCCCCTCAGGTCACATGTGTGACCTGAGGGCAGGCACTGATCCCTCTCTGCATCACCCAACCCGCCGCAGAGGACAATGCCATGTGACTGGGGCTGCGATTAGCCCCAGCATGCAGCCACGCCCTGCTGCCAAGCAGTGAAGTCGCTGCTCCAGCCGCATCTCTCCTCACCCCTCCAGCCGGACCTCTCCTCACCCCTCCAGCTGAACCTCTCCTCACCCCTTCAGTTGGACCTCTCCTCACCACTCCAGCCTCTGCTCTCCTCACCCCTCCAGCCTCTTCACTCCTCACCCCTCCAGCCTCCCGCCACATCATACTCTGCTATCCACAGAGCCCCCTCTATACTCTGATACCCACAGAGCCGCCTGTATACTCTGCTTCCCACAGAGCTGCCTCTATACTCTGCTACCCACAGACCCACCT
Source organism: Allobates femoralis (assembly GCA_033576535.1). Classification (NCBI taxonomy): domain Eukaryota; kingdom Metazoa; phylum Chordata; class Amphibia; order Anura; family Aromobatidae; genus Allobates; species Allobates femoralis. The sequence goes on from JARQOC010000009.1 coordinate 124,917,561, forward strand.
GTATACTCTGCTACCCACGGAGCCGCCTATATACTCTGCTACCCACAGAGCCGCCTGTACAATCTGCTACCCACAGACCCTTCTCTATACTCTGCTACCCACAGAGCCGCCTGTATAATCGGCTACCCACAAACCCGCCTGTATACTCTGCTACCCACAGGGCCCCCTGTATGCTTTCCTACCCACAGAGCTGCCTGTATACTTTGCTACCCACAGACCCGCCTGTATACTCTGCTACCCACAGAGCCCCATGTATACTCTGCTAGCTACTCACCCGCCTGTATACACACAATTCATTTCACCGCGCTCCCGATGCAATTGCATCGGGCCATTTTACTAGTATCTACTTATATAAAAGGGAGTTGGGAATTCGGGCACTGTAGCCGAATCCCAAGCTCCTTTGCGCGACTGCGAGCGATGACGCGCAGCGTCATCGCGAGCCGCAGCCGCACTACTGTTTACAAAAAAAACCAAAAAACATATGCTCACCTCTCCCCGAGCCCCCGCCGTCTTCCGCCGTATTCCTGCAGTGTCCCGGTGGCTCCCGCTGTCTGCACAAGTCTTCTACTGCAGTTCAGGACCTCTGGTGATGTCACAGTCACGTGACACCAGCTTACTCCATGCTAACCTGGTGTCACGTGACTCTGACATCACCACAGGTCCTGAACTGCAGTAGCAGACCTGTGCAGACACCGGCAGCCTGCAGGAGCCACCGGGACACTGCAGGAAGACGGCGGCAGACGGCGGGGGCTCAGGGAGAGGTGAGCATACCCTGTCCCCTGTCTCCACACTCTGTACACCCTCTCTCCACACTCTGTACACCCTGTCCCCTGTCTCCACACTCTGTACACCCTGTCCCCTGTCTCCACACTCTGTACACCCTGTCCCCTGTCTCCACACTCTGTACACCCTGTCCCCTGTCCCACACTCTGTACACCCTGTCCCCTGTCTCCACACTCTGTACACCCTGTCCCCTGTCTCCACACTCTGTACACCCTGTCCCCTGTCTCCACACTCTGTACACCCTGTCCCCTGTCTCCACACTCTGTACACCCTGTCCCCTGTCTCCACACTCTGTACACCCTGTCCCCTGTCTCCACACTCTGTACACCCTGTCCCCTGTCTCCACACTCTGTACACCCTGTCCCCTGTCTCCACACTCTGTACACCCTGTCCCCTGTCTCCACACTCTGTACACCCTGTCCCCTGTCTCCACACTCTGTACACCCTGTCCCCTGTCTCCACACTCTGTACACCCTGTCCCCTGTCTCCACACTCTGTACACCCTGTCCCCTGTCTCCACACTCTGTACACCCTGTCCCCTGTCTCCACACTCTGTACACCCTGTCCCCTGTCTCCACACTCTGTATTCCGTATGCCCTGTCCCCACACTCTGTATACCCTGTCCCCACACTCTGTATACCCTGTCCCCACACTCTGTATACCCTGTCCCCACACTCTGTATACCCTGTCCCCACACTCTGTATACCCTGTCCCCACACTCTGTATACCCTGTCCCCACACTCTGTATACCCTGTCCCCACACTCTGTATACCCTGTCCCCACACTCTGTATACCCTGTCCCCACACTCTGTATACCCTGTCCCCACACTCTGTATACCCTGTCCCCACACTCTGTATACCCTGTCCCCACACTCTGTATACCCTGTCCCTACACTCTGTATACCCTGTCCCTACACTCTGTATACCCTGTCCCTACACTCTGTGTCCCCTGTCCCTACACTCTGTGTCCCCTGACCCTACACTCTGTGTCCCCTGTCCCTACACTCTGTGTCCCCTGTCTCTACACTCTGTGTCCCCTGTCTCTATACTCTCTGTAATGCGTGTATACTGTGTCTATACTGTGTGTATAATATGTGTAATCTCTGCATACTGTCTGTCTATACAATGTCTCATGTATGTATATACTGTGTGCTTCTCTCCTCACCCCTCCACCACAGACACCCATCTCTCCTCACCCCTCCACCACTGAGCCGCATCTCTCCTCACCCCTCCACCACAGAGCCGCCTCGATACTCTTCTACCCACAGAGCCGCCTCGATACTCTGCTACCCACAGAGCCGCCACTATACTCTGCTACCCACACAGCCGCCACTATACTCTGCTACCCACACAGCCGCCTGTATACTCTGCTACCCACAGAGCCGCCTCGATACTCTGCTACCCACAGAGCCGCCTCGATACTCTGCTACCCACAGAGCCGCCTCGATACTCTGCTACCCACAGAGCCGCCTCGATACTCTGCTACCCACAGAGCCGCCTCCATACTCTGCTACCCACAGAGCCGCCTCCATACTCTGCTACCCACAGAGCCGCCTCCATACTCTGCTACCCACAGAGTCGCCTCCATACTCTGCTACCCACAGAGCCGCCTCCATACTCTGCTAGCCACAGAGCTGCCTCCATACTCTGCTAGCCACAGAGCCGCCTCCATACTCTGCTAGCCACAGAGCCGCCTCGATGCTCTACTACCCACTGACCTGCCTGTATACACACAATTCATTTCACCGCGCTCCCGATACAATTGCATCGGGCCTTTTTACTAGTAATATATAATTGGAAGTTTTCCCAGATATCCAGTTACCTTTTTGACCTGTTTTCCAGAAAAGCAGAAGAGACCACCGATGATAAGTATACAGTAATTATATTGTCGAATGTTATACCATATGTTATATTTGTTTGGCTTTACATTGCATCATATTGTTTATTTGTGCTCTGACCAACCTACTGAGACCTGTTTCAATTACGGACTATTGACAGTGTATCTAGTGACCCTCATATATATATGTTGACTGAGCAATTGCGGTATATGTTTATGGAAGGTAATGGACTAAACAACACTTTACAAACAAACTGAAAAATGTATATAAGATCAGGGATAGGTTAAGGACAGATAGGGTGAGTCAACGTGGAGCGGGGGCACCACAGGCGTTTCAAGAGGATGCCGACCTCCGCTGGTTAGGTAGGTTTCCAGCTTTAAGGACATTACTAGGGTACTATTAGGAGTGGGTATATCATTTATACATTGTGTAAATCTTATGTTTTTGTTTCTATTCTATGAACTATCTTGGGTGACAATTTATTTTGATATTTTAATCAATAGAAAATGATTTTTGATTGTATATAAGATCCTTATATAAAAGTTATTTGACATGAACCATAATTGTATGATTTAGAATTGATGATTTGGTTTTCACGAACCCAAAGAATGTAATGTTTCTGCATATATAGTATATCTCTTCCTCTTCTCTTAAGGTACCTTTACACGCCGCGACGGCAGGCTGGATACATCCCGCTACTTCACGTGCACGAGCACGCTCAAACGGTTACAAACGGTCAACGCATCACCTTTACACGCCGCCACAAGGTGCGCTACGCTACGCTACATCTATAGCTAGCTACATCGCCGGGTGTCTCAAGTAGCCAGCTGTAGCTCATTTACACACCGCTACAACCAGCTACTATGGGCGGACCTGGTGCAGCAGGGACAGCACATAGGCGTGCTCCAATTGTGGATTACGAGACGTCCGTACGCTGATAGGACGAAGCAATAACATCCTGATTGGGCAGGCAACGCAGGAGGCTGAGTAATACAGCACGCTCGAGCGATTGTGTAGTGTGACTCGTCAGCTCCTTAAATATGCCTCCCTATGCAGCGACTACCAATCGTCATGCAGCAGCTTCCACCAATGATCGCACATGGGGCGCGGTAACACGGAGCCAGGGTCACGCCTTAGCTACATTGCAGGCTGTCCCGAGTTCCCTTCCGTTGCCTCTTTACACGCCGATACAGCTCGCTACCATCGGCGTTGTAGCCATCAGTTTTCGAGCAGAGCTAGGAAACAGATGTATCTGTTGCCGGCTGTATCGTCACGTCTTCAGACGCCGCTACGACGGGCTACATTGGCGCTACAAGCTACATTTGTAGCCTGTAGCGGGATGTATCCAGCCTGCCGTCGCGGCGTGTAAAGGTACCTTTAGGGATGATTGTTTTTCATTTATAGGTAAGTCAAGAACTGATACCATATTCTTTTTATATCTTTTTCTTGAAAGATGGTGTTTATACGTAATATTAGATGATAAGATGCTCAAGGAGGGGGTGACCTATATTCTTAAGGTTATAAGGTTATAAGTAAAATTTTGTGATTTGCTTTTGTGTTGCAAAGTATTACTATGTCATAGATAGTTATGAAAATGGTACAAATTTTTATGAGATTATGGTTGAAAATGTTGACCAGGTAATAGATTCCTCGAGATAGGTTTTTCTTATGTTTTGACACTTATAAAGGACTAACATGTATTTTTGAGCTTTCTCTCCCCCTTTTTTTATTTTTTTATAATTCTTTATTTTAGAAAAGTTTTGAATTTTCATAACATGGAAGAAAACACACATTACTTCTCAGTCAGTATATCCAAACAAATATCACGTAGATATGGTGGCCAAACCAGTTAGGCCCAAACTCAGCAAATACTATATATTTTTATGCGTCTACAGAGTAGACACTGCCTTAAAGTGTTAGGATCAACAACATAATGTTCCATTTAAGACCTTACATCAATATTCAATCTTCACAGTAGAAGTCATTGCTGCAACATCATATATTGACAGTTGACCAAGTAAAAGGGAGAGAGGAAAACCAAAGAGAGAGGAAAAAGAACAGTAAGAGAGTAGTCATGAGGGGTGGTGGGGGGAGGAGGGGGAGGATGGGAAGGGGAGGGGAAAGGGATGGTGTCAGATTATGTGGAAATGCGAAGCCTCAACGTAGGTGAAAAGGTGCGACCCCACTAGACCAGCCAAATTAATTAGCGAGTCCGCCAAGGAAGGGTTTTCTAACAGTCTCTATAAGTCTTATATAAATCAGATTGTTGAAACATCATCCAGGAAAACCACGTATTACGGAAAGCTACATACGTGTCATGGATTGAGGAGGTCAAGTCCTCTAGGTGCATGAGGTCGTTCACCCTCTCCATCCACATTGACACGGAGGGGCATCTCTCCGTCTTCCAGAGCATTGGAACACACGATCTAGCCGCCATAACTAAAAATCTCAACAGTGAACGCTTATATTTACGAAGGGGCATCTGACAGTGATGTAACAAGAACAGGGCCGGGCCCAGGTCAGCTGTACACTCTGTGACAATCCTAACGATCTTTGTCACTTCAGACGAAAACGGCCTAAGCTTCCTACACTCCCAAAATATGTGGAGTAGGGTACCGTCTGCCTCGCCACACCTCCAACAACCCGGATCAGTAGAAGGAAAAACCCTGTGTAATTGGGCAGGAACTCTATACCATCTTGTCAATATTTTATAATTCGCTTCCTGCAGTCTCAAGCATATTGATGTGGAGTGAGCTAAAGTAAATATATCAGATCTCTGGTCCATTGACAGCTCCAGACCTAGATCAGCTTCCCACTTAAGCATAAATTGGGGAACCGGCAGGTCCGGGGGGGATATCAAACACGCATAGATCCTCGACACCGCATGTCTACAGTCATCCGCATCTAGACACATATGTTCAAATAACGTCTTCGGCCCTATAAAGGACGACTTTGGAGGAAACTTCCGGAGGTAATGCGTGAGCTGTAAGCATCTCCAGAATCCCAAAGCCCTCGGGTCCGTAATTAAGTTAAGTTGTTCAAGCGTGGGCCAAGTGTCACCAACGCCCCAACTCTCAACTCTGTCTAGTCCCGCCGCAATCCAGCATTGGAAAACCGGGTCATCTATGCTGGGTTTAAAATCAGGGTGACTCAGGATCGGACATAAAGTCGAGGTGTGTGGAATCATCAAGGATCTGACCAGGGTATAGTCGCATACCTTGAGGGTAGCCCCAATCGTCGGGTGGTCGCAAACCGTCTCATCTCGTCTGATTGATGTCCATGGCAAGGTCTGTAGTCTTAGGGAAGTAGAGTCCTGTTCAATCTGTACCCAGATTTTTTCTTTCCGTGTCTACACCAGTCTACCACCCGTGCGAGATGACTGGCTATGTGATACAATTTGATATCTGGCAAATTCACGCCACCCTCCCTCTTACGTCTGTGTAAAATAGATCTTGCCAATCTCGGTTTTGTATTATTCCAAATGAATCGTGTCTGAATTTGTGAGATTATCTTAAAAAAGGATGACGGTATGCTGACGGGAGTGTCTGTAGGTAATATAAGATCTTCGGAAGAATAGTCATTTTAAAGAGTTGGCATCTACCCGTCCAGTAAAGGTGGACGACAACCACCTCTCGCAGTCGGCTCTAATTGATTTTACCAAAGAAGGGAAATTGGCATTATATAAATTTCGGACGTCCGGTGTGATTAGCAATCCCAGGTAGCGGAGGGCCTTAGGTGACCAGTGAAATGTAAAGGCGTCTTTTAACCTGTCTACCAAGCTGTCGGGAAAGGAAACATTTAATGCCTTCGATTTAGCTCTGTTAATTTTAAAATTAGAGAGATAATGAAAAGACTCCAATTCTTTCAGCAAGTTTGGCAGAGAGATCTCAGGGCGCGTCACAAAAAATAAAAGGTCGTCGGCATATGCGGCAATTTTATGTTCAGTCGACTTAATTCGTAGGCCAGAAATATCTCCATTCATCCTTATATGACGTAACAAAGGTTCCAGGGTCAGAATAAAAATCAGTGGGGACAGCGGGCATCCCTGCGCGATGCCGTTGGCAATATCAAAAGATTCTGAGAGGACTCCGTTGACCCTCACTCTTGCCGATGGGACAGAGTACAGGGACAAGACCCATTCAAACATCTTTGGTCCCAAACCGATATGAGACAGTGTCTCTTCGATGAAGGACCAATGTACACGGTCAAACGCTTTTTCGGCGTCCGTGGATAACAACATCAATGGGGTGTTAGAGAGTTTTGCGTTATAGATTAAATTTATGGCCTTGGTGGGGTCATCCCTGGCCTCTCGTCCCAGGACAAACCCAGTCTGATCTGGATGAACTATGCTTGGTATGAATGGGGAAAGCCTCGCCGCCAAGATTTTAGCAAATAGCTTAAGATCTACATTTAATAAAGATATGGGGCGGTAGCTAGAGCATACCAAGGGGTCCTTCCCTGATTTGTGAATTACTGTGATGGTGGCGCGTAGCGCATCTCTCGGGGGTGGGACTTTTAACGACATGGCATTGAAGAATGTTCTCAAGTGTGGCAGTAAGGACTTTTTTAATTTTTTATAGTAGCCAATTGTAAACCCATCGGGGCCAGGTGCTTTACCTGATTTGGTCGAAGACAGCGCATCTATAATTTCTTGGTCCGAAATCGGAGCATCTAGGGATTGCAGCGCCACATCCGGAAGTTTTGGCAGCCCCGAAGATCGTATATACTCTTTAATACGTGTCTTAAGTGTATTGCCAGACAGGGATGACTTAAGGTACCTTTACACGCCGCTACAACAGGATGGATACAACCCGCTACAGGCTACAATTGTAGCTTGTAGCGCCAATATCGCCCGTAGTAGCGGCGCGTGAAGACGGGACGCGACAGCCGGTTACAGATACATCTGTTTCCGAGCACTGCCCAATAACAGATGGCTACAAAGCCGATTGTAGCGAGCTGTATCGGCGTGTAAAGAAGGAACAGAAGGGTTGTTCCTACACCATGCTATGTAGCTGGGGCGTGACACAGGCTCCGGGTTTCCGCGCCCCCTTCAGCGATCATTGGAGGAAGCTCCTGCGTTGCGATTGGTTGTCGCCGCACAGGGCGGCATATTTAAGGAGCTGACGAGTCACACTACACAATTGCTCGAGCGTCAAGTATTAATCAGCCTCCTGCGATGCCTGGCCAATCATGGTATTATTGCTTTGTCCTATCAGCATACGGACGTCTCGTAATCCACAATTGTAGCACGCCTATGTGCTGTCCCTGCTGCACCAGGTACGCCCATATTAGATGGTTGTAGCGTGTGTAAATGACGTACGATGGGCTACAGATGGCTACTTGAGACACCCGGCGATGTAGCTAGCTGTAGATGTAGCGTAGCGCACCTTGTGGCGGCGTGTAAAGAGGGTGTGTTTCCCGTTTGTAACCGTTTGGGCGTGCTCGTGCACATGAAGTAGCGGTTGGTATCCATCCTGTTGTAGCGGCGTGTAAAGGTACCTTTAGTGTCTAAATGTCTAAATTATACAGGGCAGAGTAGTATTGCTTGAAGGCCTCAGCTATGTCCATGGGGAGTTTTGATCGTCGTGAGGTAGTGGGATGCGTTATTTCAGGCACATACGTAGTCGCCCTGTGAATTCGTGAGGCCTTAGCTAAAGACCTGCCCGCCTTATTCCCATACTCGTAGAAGTGACGACGGCAACGGGAAATCACGCCCTTCGCCTTATAGAGCAATACAGAGCGTAGCTTTTCTCTAACGTCGAGCAGCTCTTTCCTCAAAGCCGGGAGGTTCTGCCGTTTGTGTCTCGTCTCGAACTCTCTCAGTTTGGACATAAGGTCTCGGATCTCAGCGTCTCTACTTTTCTTCAGTCTAGCCCCGTGTTTTATTAAGATGCCTCTTACTACGCACTTATGAGCTTGCCATGTTGTCACGGGTGACATGTCAGGAGCGGTGTTTAGGTCAAAATAATCTGCAATCGTTTTTGTGACATCCGCCAATATTACCGAATCTTCTAATAGAGAGGCGTTCAACCTCCACTGCCACTGCCTAGGAATTGGGGAGGCAAGAGCAAGAGAAATCGTGACCATAGCATGATCCGAAAAGGAGATCGGTTCTATTGTGGCGTCAGTTAAGTGCGTCAGGTCAGCGTGTTTCATAAGGAAAAAGTCGATTCTAGAATACGTATCGTGTATTTGAGAGTAAAATGAAAAGTCTTTACATGTCGGGAACAGTAGACGCCAGGCATCTATTAATTGGTGATCATGTAGCGCAAGATGTAGTCTCCTACTTGCTGCCTTAGATAGACTAGTTTTACCCCTGGAGGTGTCAAGGTCTGGTTCCAGCGTGACATTAAAATCTCCCCTCTGCAAATGCGTCAATCCTGTCCAGGAAACGCAGGAGCACAGATATCTGACCCGAGTTGGGGAGGTATAGCGAGGCAAAAGTGTATGTCTGTGAAGCAATCTTACCTTTGACCATGAGCATCCTCCCATCTCCGTCGCCGTCAGAGTCTATGAATTCCCATGGCAGTGATCCTGCTACTGCAATGCTGGTACCGGAAGAGTGAGAATTAGTTGAAAAGCTGTGATACATCGAAGGGTACCAGTGGCTGGAGAATTTGTATGGCTTAGCCGCACAAAGATGAGTTTCCTGGAGAAAGGCAACATGTATTTTGTTATTTTTCAAGTAATTAAACAGGATTGATCTCTTTCCCACATCGTGTAAACCCTGTACGTTCAGCGTACCTATTTTTACCTTTGTTAGGTCATTATGCGACATTCTTGCGAGACTGGTAAAACCGAGGCTCAAAGGTAAAAATAAAGCTAAAATAGAAAGGAGAAAGGGAGGGGGGATGGGAAAAGACGACAAGGGAAGAGAAGGAGGGAGGGAGAGACAGGAGGTGTATGTAGAAGAAAAAAAAAAAAAGGGGGGGGGGAGTAGAACAAGAAAGAAAAGGTTAGACACTACTCGTCCCAAGGGGACTAATAGGGAGAACTATAGAGACTTCACAAGTCTATGCCGTGAAGATCGGCTTTCACGATCCTCTCAGAAAAGAAAAAGATGAGAGGATCGTAGAGAATGTGATCGACCACGGATAACGACCCGCAGTCCCAGGACAAATTCGCAATACGTTGGTCAGTTAGATATCCCGCTAATCTCAACAACCAGTTAATATTGAGGGTGAAAAATCTATCCTATCGGACGCCAGCGACTCTCTGGCACTAAACAGAGATAAGTAAACGTCCAAATAACAACAAAAATAACAGCTGGTGCTTACTACTCCATACGTCCAACCTCCCTAACATATCTCGATCTTATCAGGGGGGAAAAATCACATCAAATGCATGCATTAATAGTCAAGAGTCAGGTTGGGAGATCTGCAAACGCCTCGTCTCTTCCGCCCCTCGGGCTGCCAGGCTGTGACGAGGGCGTACGTGGAGCATTGCCACTCCGTGTCTTCCTCTTGCGGACAGCATCTGAAAGGGAACTGCGTTGGCGGCCCATTGTTGCGAACCTCTGAAATCCTTCCAAAGAGAGCCAATCCGGGATCGGGATGGATGGGATATCCAAGAACGAAAATAGTCCAGGAAGGTCATCCCTATGCCAAAGATAATATGTCTTGTTGTTTCTTCTCACAATAAGATGGAAGGGATGACCCCAGCGGTACGTGGCTCCCCGCTCTTTAATCTTCACAAGTAAGGGGCGCAGCTGCCGTCGCATATACAAGGTGCGACTAGAAACATCTGGGAAGAGGCGAACATTTACGTTGTCAATCAGAATGTCGCCAAAGGACCAAGCCGCTTGTATCAGAGCATCCTTGTCTGTAAAATTATGAAGTCTACACAGAACATCTCTGGGGTTGTCTGGGTCAATTGGGCCAGGGCGAGATACTCTATGTATCCTATCAATTTTATATGATGAGCCTGGTGATCTTTGTGTTACCGTATTAAAGATGTCTAGAGTCCTGTCAAGGAGCATATTAGCTGTAATGGTCTCAGGCAATCCTTTCAGGCGTATGTTGTTGCGCCTTTCGCTATTCTCCTGGTCATCTGCTTGTAGAATCAGGGCAACAATATGTGCATTAGAGCTTGTAGCATGTCTCTCCAAGGCAGGGACTCTCTCTTCAATGGCAGCTATGGTCTCAGACACAGCAGTGGATTGTGACTTTAGAGTCTCTACATCCTCCTTAATGGGGCTCAGGGCTTTGGCTTGGGATGCCTCCATGCGGGCCATTAAACAGTCTAGGTCTTGTCTGGTGGGGAGAGCAGCAATCACATGCTCCTAATAGCCCTCAGTTCAGAGTAGGAGCTGCTGGACTGGTCTGAAGCAGGCACCATTACTGCAGCCTGTGTAGGGGAGGGGGGAGTATCCCTCCATGTCTCCTCGGTCTCCTCTCCAGTGTCTGCAATCTCCTCTAATGTTTCCACAACTGCAGACTCCCTTGATATCTCCTTCCCCTTATCTGAGGAGCTGATAACAGCTGTTACCTGGCTTCCAGTGTTTTGTTTGCGGGGGTTTCTCTGTGGCAGCTGTGAAGGTGACTGTGCCTGCAGCTTCTGAGCATGAGGTCCTCCCTGTGCCATTACAGAGGAGCTTGCTGCCTTTCTTCCTGCTGTCCCAAACAGTTTTGCCATGCCTGCCTCTCTCCCTTGCTTCTCAGGAGGTGTCAGGGCTGTCACAGCATCTTCAGGCTTCTTTCTCCGTGACATTGGAGCAGAGATTGTGAAGTTGAATAGCTCTATAAAGTCCCGGGTCTGCAGAGCTTATGGAGGTGCTTCCTCACACTTCCATGGCCAGGTCACGCCCCTTTTCTCTCCCCCTTTAACATGCAGCTACTGTGGACCGAAGTCGCTTCCCACAGCCTGGAGATGGAGTGATGGTCAGAAGAAATGTCAGAAATTCTGCGGATGACTGAGACAGCTGAAGAGCTCAAATGGCAGCCCAACTAGATCCAAGATCTACACTACAAGGCAGATGAGCCCAGAAGAACTACCGAATGTCTCTTACTACAGACACTGGCCTATATGCAATGGATATAAACATCCCAAGGGACACTGACCGCTTAGAACACCTTTATTATTTGAATATCAGGGACTGACTTATTTTAGATAAGACTGAAGTTTCCACCAGCAACATTGACTTGATACGAGGCCATGTCCTCCTGAATTAGACCGTAGTGAGGACCGACTTATGGAGAATGTCAAATATAATGACTAACAGTTGAGTGATAATTATGACCGGTTTTTGATTGCGGCATTCGTATAATTTCCTTGTTTGCCATGGTTTGTGAGTGTTTGTGTCCATCCGATGGTGTAATGGGCAGACCTTTGTGGAGAATCCGGTGAAGTGGTGTAGGAAGACCGGCTCCTTCTACTAGGGGAGGAGAATGTACCTGAGTAGGTCTGTGTGCATGCACTTTGGTTGGAGCATTCACTCATTGCCACAGGAGAAGGGAACTGTGGGTGCAGCATTCATTTTTATTACATTTAGAACCTATTTTAGTAAATATAATCTCCATATTTTTGTGTGTATAACTTTTACTATGTATTTCAGTAGTATTATATAGAGAGGTGAGACATCATCTACTATATAATTGCCTAGAATTCTACTTCCTGTCAAAAGCCAACTTCCGTGGCTTTGTCCGGAGATAAATGTCCGGAGATAAATGTCCGGAGATAAGTGACGTCACCAGCTTCACCAGCGTCATCTATGCCCGCTCAGGGTGGACCAAGATGGCGGCCCTAAGCGGAGTGGACCTCAGGAAGGTCCGCTGCGCTTAGGGCCGAGCTCCGGCGGACGGAGCGGGCATGAGCTAGCCGGGAGCCGACCTCGGAATAGTGCCGCGCGCCATGGCGCCATAATTCAAATACACTGTGCTCAGTGTATTAAAGGGGCCATCCCCAACCAGTTCTTAAAGGGGCGGACCCCAACCACATCTTAAAGGGGCAGTCCCCAAGCACGTCTTAAAGGGCCGGTCCCCAAGCATGTCTTAAAGGGCCGGTCCCCAACCACGTCTTAAAGGGGCCATCCCCAACCACGTCTTAAAGGGGCAGTCCCCAACCACGTCTTAAAGGGGCAGTCCCCAACCACATCTTAAAGGGGCCATCCCCAACCAGTTCTTAAAGGGCCGGACCCCAACCACTTTTTAAAGGGGCAGTCCCCAACCACATCTTAAAGGGGCGGTCCCCAACCACTCTTAAAGGGCGTCCCCAACCACGTCTTAAAGGGGCGGTCCCCAACCACGTCTTAAAGGGGCGTCCCCAACACCAAACGTCATCTTAAAGGGGCGGTCCCCAACCACTCTTAAAGGGGCGGTCCCCAACCACGTCTTAAAGGGGCGGTCCCCAACCACGTCTTAAAGGGGGGTCCACAACCGCGTCTTAAAGGGGCGGTCCACAACCGCGTCTTAAAGGGGCGGTCCCCAACCACGTCTTAAAGGGGCGGTCCACAACCACGTCTTAAAGGGGCGTCCACAACCCGTCTTAAAGGGGCGGTCCACAACCGTCTTTAAAGGGGCGGTCCCCAACCATGTCTTAAAGGGCAAGTCTTCAACCATGTCTTAAAGGGGCGGTCCACAACACTTTAAAGGACAGTCCCAACCATGTCTTAAAGGTCGCACCAGCAACAAGTCTGTAAGACAGTTCACACTCGCCAGTAAAATATTGGAAACAAAAGCTGAATGCGACAAAAAAGTAACTGCAGTAAAAAAATATAATGCGAGTAGTATGCAGTATAAAAAATTAATGTAACAAATACAGGGTACTTAGTCCATCCGTTTTTTTGCGGAAAAAAAGTTATTTCAAGCCACGTCACTAACTTCAAAGTGTACCCATCTCTGACGCGGTCCTAACATGTCTTAAAAGGGTGGTCCCCAACCACATCTTAAAGGGACCGTCCCCAACCAGTTCTTAAAGGGGCTGTCCCCAACTTCTTAAAGGTGCAGTCCCCAACAACTTTTTAAAGGGGCAGTCGCAACCACGTCTCCCCAACCACATGTTAAAGGGGCAGTCCCCAACCACTTCTTAAAGGGGTGGTCCCCAACCACTTAAAGGGACAGTCCCCAATAACTTCTTAAAGGGCTGTCCATAACCACGTCTTAAAGGGGCCATCCCCAACCATGTCTTAAAGGAGTGGACCCCAACCACTTCTTAAACGGGTGGTCCCCAAAGACATCTTAAAGAAACAGTCGCAACCACATCTTAATAGGGTGGTCGCCAACCACATCTTAAAGGAGCAGTCGTCAACCACATCTTAAAGGGGCGGTCCCCAGCCACATCTCAAATGGGCGGAAGCAAACAATCAGCGATATTGGCGTGGATTTAAACCGTCTTCGCTGACTGGTCATGGCCGGCTGCGACCAGTGATATTGCCGCAGGATTTAAATGATAATGTATATATTTTATCCCGAAAAACCTGTGTATTCATTGCATTATTCTTAAATCTTCATAAATAAACTACATACATATTCTAGAATACCTGATGTGTTAGAATCGGGCCACCATCTATTAGTAAATAAAACTATATGTGGATTCTAGACTACCCGATTCTTTAGAATCGGGCCGCCATCTAGTCTTAGATAACAGTTTAGGGTGCGGCAAGACCAATTACAAAGGCGTTACAATTGTCATTACAGTTAGATGTTATGGTTGTCTCAATATTGGTGAATATTTTCACTTTCCCACTTTTCTCTACCTTTCCCCTTCTGTCACCTAGGGCAAGGATTTTGGGTAAGATTTTGAATGTCTCCAAATGGGGGAATGTTATGGCAAATAAATAGTTAATAATTGATATTAGTATGTAGTCATTTAGAAATCAAATCTTTCAGGCTTAAGGCCTGGTTGTAGGGAAAAAGCCTTGGCCTTGCACTTTTCCCTAGCTAAGCTCTCTCTCCTACTTCCCTCCCACCTTTGGGTTTTCTGTGTCTCAGATTTTATATAAATGTTTTGATTTAGAGGTAGCTGGCTGAAGCTCTTATCAGAATGTCTTTGGACTAAATGTTCACTTCAAGAATAGTTTAACTAATACGCAGAGAAAATAATTAAATGTTTTCCAGAATAAAATGTAGATTCAGCATAATATGGGCAATTATCTAGTCACACCCCTTTGCACATCCCTTTAAGGATAAGTAATAAAACTGCTAACCGCTCCCTTAATAAAAGGTCTTTGTCATTAAGCTCTACATTGACAACTGTGTCAGCGTGGTTTCTTTCCGGTGACGTGCACGACACCCAGACAAAGCATCCAATTTGGCAGCAGACAATTAAGATGACAGCCTCACCCGAAAGGTGTGGGGGGCATCCTTAACAATTGGATACACCAACTTCAGACTTTAGAACCGCTCAGTCTGAATCGGGAATATGAGGTCATGTGCTGATTCATATTTCATTAGATAAAGATTTTCTCATAATTAGTGGATGTTATTAGGATTATTTATACTTAGGACACTAAATATACTCTTTATATTTCCATGACAAACATGGAGAACTGTTATATTGGATTTATACTGTTTTACTTTAGTAACTTTTATTTAGGTCTTGTATCTTTCAAATAGTAATGCAATAATGCATTGTAATAATTTTGCTTATTAAATGACCCATGATGCATATTTTCATAATGAATATCCCCTTTTTCTTTCACATTTTCCCCTTTAGGCATATTGATATCTCTTAGATACCACAGAGGAATGAATAACAGAAATAGAGCGGTGTCATCGCTCTTTCCGGTGATGCTGATACGGCGCATGCACCAGCAAGTTTCTCAATGATTCAACTGCGCATGCTCCCGCTTACGTTCCAGGACGCGACGCTCCTGCGTTCCAAAGGGCGGAAGCGGGAGACGTCGCTTCCGTGACGTCATTCCACTTACGCACGCGGCTTTAAAGCCGCTCTTTACATACAGGCTGACACCTGCAGCCAGCACCAGCACGTTTCTTCCTACCAGTAAGTGCAGCGATTTGATAGCGTTTAGACAGGCAGAATGAATGCCCATATTACTCTTTTGTTCTGATTCCAATCTTTGTTTGATTTTAACCAGGTTTCTGGTTTATCATTGTGCAAGGTATGCATATTTGTGATATCACTGAGGTGGATTCTAAGTATAGTGTTGGTGGTCTCATTTGAGTAAAACTATAGGCACCATTAATGGGTGTGCATTATAATTTTCACAAAGAGCACTGAAATATTGATCAGCATCGAAGGATAATGAGCAGGTCCATGTCATATTGAGGTTATGATAAGGTAACAATTATCCATTGAACATTATATATGCATAATGGGTCTATTATAATTAATTTGAGTTTTAAATGATATCTTATTTGCCAGGAGGATACAGTATATCAGATCCAAATACAGTTCACCTTTGCTGATATTGACTACCATTACCTGAGGGAGCAGGTATTTGGCCCCTTTATTCATGTATTTGTTTTTGAACCATAAGACAGCAGATATCCATTTTTTCTGTAATAGATATTTATTTGCTATGTTATCATGAAAATTCAAGTTAGTGAATAACGCAAGTCAGAATTTAGCCATATTCCTGAGTTACATTGAGAAAAAATTCCTTGTGAAGTGTCTGTTTATGATAATGTGATAAACAAAAAAATTTTTTAGTTATCCTTATGCATGTTTACAATTGTGGTGGAGATACGTAACCAAGTGTATAATTTTTGTAAAAAATCCCCCTTTTTTACATATTTTCTCTGTCTTCTCTATTGGTGTGTAACTATCTATACACATTTTTTGTGAATTATGCTTTGATATTATTTAGATAGGCCAATCTTTTATGTCTTTGGGTGATTGTAGCCATGGAGGTTTTGCATAATTACTTGTAATTATCTTGTATCTTGTTTTGTATTCTCTTTTTTTCTGTTAAAGTTGACAAAACTGAAGAAGACCGTGTGGTCGAAACGTTTTAGTGAATTTTGTTGAAAACAACCATGCTCCCATAAATAAAAGTGCGACCATTATTGCAAAAAGTAAAGACTTGTGTACTATTTTGGTGTGCCAGATTTACATTCTAAGGGTAGAGACACACAGTCAGTATTTTACATCAGTATTTGTAAGCCAAAATCAGGAGTGGGTGAAAAATGCAGAAGTGGAGCACATGTTTCTATTATGTTTCCTCTGATTGTTCTACTCCTGATTTTGGCTTACAATAAATACTGATGTGAAATACTGACCAAATACTGACTGTGTGTCTCTACCCTAATTGTTATACTAATTTACTCTGTGCACCCTATATAAATAAGTCCTGAGCCATCCTTCTTTAAATTAAGTTTTGTGATGCAACAACGACTTCAGCAGTGATCTCGCAACGCTTGACACGTAGCATCGACCAGGCCCCTGCTTTGAGATCGCTGATCATTACAAACCATTCTGGACCATTTTTTGGTCGTCGTGCTCCCGCTGGGCAGCGTTCATACGCTGTGTTTGACGGGGACAACGACCAACGACATCAATACTAGCCCTAGAGTGACAGGGTCCCCAAAACTGCCGTATCTCACCTGCATCGCTGGCGAGATCTGACTGTTTAACATCTCACCAGTGACCACGTAGTGATGGTCCAGCGATCCTTAACCAGGGTTGTATTGTTGTCGGGATCGTGGAGTGTTGCCAAGTGTGATGATACCCTTACTTTCTACCAAATGTATTGCTTAGTACCATTTACTAAGAGTTATCAATTTTGCTATGTATACATAATATCAGCTCTTTTAAGATGTATATAGTTTCATGTGTATCTGTATACATGAATTGATCATTGTTCTAGTGATGTATTCCTGTACTGATGTAGTTTGTTGTATGTTGATGTAGTAATTTACTGATGGTGACTCTAATGATTTATTCATGAACTGATGGTAGTTCTGGTGATGTATTCATGTAATGATGTTTGTTTATGGTGATGTAGTGATTTACTGATGGTGACTCTAATGATTTATTCATGAACTGATGATAGTTCTGGTGATGTATTCATATACTGTTGCTCGTCCTTTGAACTTCAATCATCTGAACATTTTAATGTAATGTGTAAAGAGGCCTCCAAACTCTAATGCAAAAGATGGTGAGAATGATCCAGCATGTTTAGACTCCTTATGGCAGCTGTTCTGTCCTAGGTAACTGAGGAGCACTTCGCTGAGCAAAATGTTTTTGTGTATGGGGGTGTTAGGGGAGAAAGCTTTTGGCTTTGGCAGACAGCTATCAAATATATATAGGAAGTTTAAAGGAGTTTTCTGTTTTCAGTAAAGCTGTTTTTCCAGTTGCAGTTCATTGTAAAAAAAAACTTGTTAAAAAAAAAAAAAAATGCACCCTATTCAATCACTTTCAGGCCAGTGATGAGTCTTTGTCATTGCTCCACTGTCCAATGTTAGCAGTGCTAATGTCGCTTCATCAGCACTGCAGCCAATCAGTGAGCTCAACTTCTCATGCCATTTACAAGGGCAGAGTCAATGAGCTCAATGATTTGGGGCTTTATCAATGCGATGATAGTGCAGCCGAAAACAACAGACTCTGGAGTGGGGGCAAAAACTCAGTGTTGGATCTGGGAAGGGTGGCAAGACCTTTTTTTTTCTTCTTTTCAACAACTGTGTCTGGGGACATAACTTTCCTGAAAACCCTTTTAAACCCCACATACATATTAGATAGCTAGAGCCTCGATTTAGAAGTTCATTTTTTTTACATATGAGACCAAACTGCTGGTTTATTTTTAACATCGGCATCCCTTTTTTTCTCATAAATAATGAACAAAATATACATTTCCAAACTTCTACCTGTTAGACAGTAAAAAAAGACAAACTGTACTAGGATGGCACACAGATGCTTTCAAAGTGTTCTCCATTTTTCTGACAGACCCATTCATTTGCTCTGCAAATCAGATGAAAAATCTTCATCTGTCCCAACAACAGGGCCCTGAAATTGATAACTGATCGGAATGCCTATTAATTTCTATGGGAATTCCGGCCACCTCCTCACTGACAGCAGCTGTCACAGGACGCTGTTGTTGAGAAAGATGGCACCATGGTCATATATTCTGAGAAAACAAATAGATGGGTGGGGCACCAAAAGGCATATTTGCACAGGGCACCATTCAGCCTAAGGCCGGCTCTGCTCGTGACCCTTAGGCTGGTTTCACGTAACGATTTTGTGCCTGTCCGTGGGATCCGACTTTGAAGGGGATCCCACGGACAGGCACGGATCCATACGGATCCCTGCAATCGGATGGCAAATAGCCATCCGATCTGCAGGATCCGTGTTGATCCTGCGGTCCCCTGTCTCTCCCTACTCCTGCCTCCTCCATCTTCTTCCCTCTCCTATGCTATTCTGTGCCCCCGCTATTCTTTGCTGTGCCCCCGCTCTTCTATCCTCCTCTATCCCTATCCTGTCCCCTGTCCTCTCCCTGTATGTAAAAAAATAAAAAAACCTCCTCCGGGAGTATACATCACCTGTCACCGGCTCCAACGCTGCACACGATCAGGACTAAAGGACCTGTGATGATGTCAGAGTCACATGACCCGGTCAGCTGACGAGTCATGTGACCGTGTCTCTTACATCATCACAGGCTCTTCAGTCCTGATGGTGCTGCAGCGTTGGAGCCGGTGACAGGTGATGTATACTCCCGGAGGAGGTTTTTTTATTTTTTACACACAGGGAGAGGACAGGGGACAGGATAGGAATAGAGGAGGATAGAATAGCGGGGACACAAAATAGAATAGCGGGGGCACAGCATATAGAATAGGAGAGGGCAGAAGATGGAGGAGCAGAAGCAGGGAAAGACAGGAGAATACGGAGCCAACATCGGATCCGAGGTGAGCTCGGATCCGATGTCCATAGGCTCCTATTCTGTGGGCACTAGGATTGGCCTCGGATCAGCAGTGATCCGAGGCTGTCCGATGTGAGTCACGGACACAAATTCGTAGCAGGCTACGATTTTGTGCCCGTGATTACATCGGATGGGATTGGATGGTGCCAAAATCGGATGCCAATAGTGGCACATCCGATCCCATCCGATTCCCATAGGGGAACATGGGGTCCGATTTCGGATCCGATTGTATCCGTTTTGGAACGGATACAATCGGATGACCGAAAATCATTATGTGAAAGCAGCCTTACGCTGCCTGTGTCGTGACCCTCGCGTTATCAACATCTTGGCGGACACTCATTACTGGTTGGTGACACTTTTAGACCCATGCTACAAGGAGAGCTTTATTTTCTTATTCCCGAGCGGAGCGGTCTACAAAAATGCTGCAGTACCAGAAGGCCATAGTCATGGAATTAGTCAAAAAATTCCCTTCCGAAAACACTAGCAGCAGAGGTCACGATTCGGTGGACAACCAAGGCGTTCGGTCAAGAGAGGCACAAGTCCAATCCAGCAGAGGTAGGGGAACACTCTCAAAGATCTGGGACAGTTTTCTCAGCACCTCCGGTAGCACAGGTCCTGAGGTGCGGGGTAGTGTCACAAGGACTGCAAAGTTTGCAAAGATGCTGAGGGAGTACTTTGCCGATCATACAAAAGTGCTCCTAGGTATCCAAGCTGGACACATGGCAGGAATTGGCTCTCTACGCCTTGGAAATCCTGGCCTGCCCCGCCGCTAGCGTTTTGTCAGAGCATGTTTTTAGTGCCGCAGGTGGAATCATTACTGATAAATGCACGCGCCTGTCAACTGAAAATGCTGACAGGCTGACTCTGATCAAGATGAACAAGGGTTGGATTGGGCCTGATGTCACCACACCACCACCAAATGATAGCGAAATTTAAATTTTGTGCCGGTAAATTGCCATGCACCTCCGCACACCCACATATGGGTACACACACTTCATTACTTTGGCTACTTGCTGTACTGCTCCTCCTTCTCCTCATCTGCCACCATCATATGGTCAGTGCGACCGTGGTTCATGATGCCACAAAAACATAATTTTTTTACATCACATTTATGATGATGATGACCCTAACTGTTCAAAAGTTAGGCAGTAGTTTCATATATACGCCTCAGGGGTAAATGTTTTAGTCCATGCTTACAGAATCAGAATGGGCATTACAAGTACAGGAGACCCGCTCTTTTGTAAGGGGAACAATATTTAGAGGCTCTCCTCCATGTTTCTTTCCAGGGGCATTGGGGTAACCTCACAATTTTTGGCTACCCTGCCAAAGGGCAATACTACAAAAGACCCACTTCCTTAAAATGGGCACATTATTTAAAGAGGCCCTCATGCACGTCTCTATCCAGGGGCATAAGAGTGCCACACAATTTTTGGCTGCCCTGACAAAGGGCAATACTACAAAAGACAAACTTCCTTAAAATGGGCTCAATATTTAAAGAGGCCCTCATGCACGTTTCTTTACAGGGGCATTGGGGTGCCTCCCAATTTTTGGCTGCCCTGCCAAAGGGCAATACTATAAAAGACCCACTTCCATAAAATGTAATGAGATATAGAAATTGGTTGCGCCCCGCTGCTTTATGTTTTATATCCACCCTCTGTTAAGTCACCGTTACACTCACCTTTTCCTGTTGTGCTGTCCGCACAACAGGGGGGCTCACGTAGTGAGTGCACGGGTCTCTCTCTGGACGGTGTGGATTTCTTTCCCTTTTTCCTCGGTGTCCGCCTGTGTAATTGCACGTGATCCGTCACGTGTTTTCCTCTCCTCTGTTAGATTTGATCCACTTGAGGAAGATGCTCTGAGCGTCGAAACATGTTGTGGGAGAGGACCTAGTGTGATTTGAACAATAAATTTACAGGTAAAATACTTGTTGAAGTGTAGCTGTCTTCATATCCCAGCGCTCACCCAAACATCGCTTTATTCTATTACTTCCATAAAATGGGCACAACATTTAAAGAGGCCCTCATGCACATCTCTATCCAGGGCATTGGGGTGCCTCCCAATTTTTGGCTGCTCTGCCTAGGGCAATACTACAAAAGACAAACTTCCTTAAAACGGGCACAATATTTAAAGAGGCCTTCATGCACGTCTCTATCCAGGGGCATTGGGGTGCCTCCCAATTTTTGGCTGCCCTGCCACAGGGCAATACTACAAAAGACCCACTTCCTTAAAATGGGCACATTATTTAAAGAGGCCTTCATGTACATCTCTATCCTGGGGCATCAGAGTGCCACACAATTTTTAAAAAGAAAATCTTTCAAGTAATCCAAAAAACTAACATACACCAACTCTGTCTCACAAGTGGGTATGAGCCCTTAATATTTTCTCCAGGAAAATCCATTTTGGTTTCATTTTGTCACGTTTTCTTGACAGTCCGTAAAAGTGGCGTAATACTCTGACAACATTGTTCACAGCAGTGACCTTGGAGTCTGAAATGCTTACAGGGGTCTTCCCCATGCTGTTCCCATGTCATTACTGCACTGTTGTGATACTTTTGTGACATTTTTAGGGTTTATTCATGCTGCCGGGGTCATGCGAGAAAATTACTCGGGTCTCCTATAGGATAACATTGGGCTCGGTGCTCGGGCCGAGTACACAAGTATCTTGGATGCTCGGCCCGAGCTTCGCGCACCGAGCATTTTAGTACTCGCTCATCTCTATTGTTGATCAATAATACAAATAATCCTCTAAAATACAACTTGCCTAATAATTCTGCACACGGTGTATTGGGATAATTCTGGCACACCAAAATGAGATATGATGACACTTGAGAATACTTTAGTGTATTTTTATTGCTCACATAGATAATTGTATACACACGAACGTTTCGACACTTCAAGGGTGTTTTTCAACGTGAATTATCTACAAGAGGTACAACATGAAAATCAATTATTACATCATGAATGTTTACAAAAAGTTGATTCACAATATCATGCGAAAAATAAAACTATACATTTGTGCATCTAGAGGTATACTGTAATGCATACACCAATAAAGAAAAAATTATATACAAAGAATCATCTCACAATGTACAGAAATGATCTAGAGCAGGGGTCTCAAACTCGGTTGGGTTGGTGGGCCGCACGTAGAAAAAAATTGATATCGGGGGGCCGCATTGCTTGTAGGACTAAGGGTACCGTTACACGTCGCAACATTGCATGCAATTTCACAGGCAATTTGCTGGTTGCAGTGAAATCATGGACACATTGTTCCATTTGTACACAGCAACAAAATAGAGCAATGTGTCCATGATTTCACTTAAACCAGCAAATTGCCAGTGAAATTGCATGCAATGTTGCGACATGTAACGGTACCCTAAGTGACATTTTAGCAATACCAGAATTTTTTGCTCAATCTAGTAAAGTACAAATTCTGATCTTCTTGTAGGAATATCCCCACCCTAATCTCCTTTATGTAGTAATGTCCTCATACTGGTCCCCATTGTATATTAATGTCCCCCAAACTGGTCCCAGTCTTGTAGTAATGTCCCCATCCTGGTCCCCTTTTTGAGGTAATGTTCCTCGCTGGTCCCTACGTGTAGCAATGTTCCCATCCTATATTAATGACCCTCATCCTGGTCCTCATCATGTAGTAATGTCCCATCCTGATCCCCTTCTTGTAGTAATGTCCCCATACTAATCCCCTTCTTGTGGTAATGTCCCCATCCTGGTCGCCTTCTTGTAGTAATATCCCCATCCTGATCCCCTTCTTCTAGTAATGTCCCCATACTGGTCCCCATTGTATATTAATGTCGCACATACTGCTCCCCGTCTGGCACTAATGTCCCCTTCCTGGTTCCCTTCTTGAAGTAATGTTCCTCCCTGATCCGTATGTGTATCAATGCCTCATCCTGGTCCCCATCCTATAATAATGACTCCCATCCTGGTCCTCATCATGTTGTAATGTCCCCATCCTGATCCCCGTCTTGTAGTAATATCCACATCTAGTAGTAATGTCCCCATCCTGGTCCTCCTCTTGTAGTAATGTCCCCGCCCTGGTCTCCATCTTGTAGTAATGTCCCCATCCTGGTCCCCATCCTATATGAATGTCTCCCATCCTGGTCCTCATTTTGTAGTAATGTCCCAATCCTTTAGTAATGTTCCCTCCCTTGTCATCTTGTAGTAATGTCCTGGTCTCTGTTCTTTTTGTTCTCTCGCTCACACACACTCACATAGGGCTTGTCCACACACCTGCGCTCTCTGTATTTAGCGCTTCTGCGCTAAATACTTAGGTTTTGACAGAGAAGCGCAGGTGCGTGTTTGCGGCCACTTTCAGCAGATGCTGTCCCTGGTTACCCGATGTGTATCGTGGTAACCAGTTCATACAGCAGGCTGCCTACTGTCTGCTTATCCCGAGAGCACAGGGAAACGCTGCTTGCAGCGTTTCCCTGTGCGCTCTCGATAAGCGCACACTATGCAGGCTGCTGTATGAACTGGTTATCACGATACACATCGGGTAACCAGGGACAGCGTCTGCTGAAAGCGCCGCATACATGCACCTGCGCTTCTCTGTCAAAACCTAAGTATTTAGCGCAGAAGCACTTGTTTGAGCCGGCGGTACCCGGAAGTCACAGTCAAGCAGTACCGTGGCGGCTCCATGTATAATGGCCCGGGGCATGCTTTTTTCTTTCATGGTGCCCCGGACCGCATTGGGGAGCGTGGCTGGCCGCATGTGGCCCGGGGGCTGCGTGTTTGAGACCCCTTATCTAGAGACTATACTTCAGTCCCATGCTTATTTAAATCACTTATTTTTCTGGAAAACATATATCGAGGCTATAACTACCTATGTGGTACTGGTAATTTCTGTTAGAAGTGTCTTGGACAGCCGCCTTAGCGTTTAGTTGACCTATAAGAATCATCCTGTATATTTAGTACAACAAAACTACATAGTGTCACATTGATATGTTATACACCTATTATTCATTATTTTTTGACCTTTACCTCCAGTTATTATAGGAAATCTGGGGGAGGGGGAAAAAAAAGCAAGAAGAAAAAGGAAGATAAGAGTGAGAGAATATACTGAATTATGTATAGCAGAAGTGAGGGAGAAGAGAAAGAAAAGCAATCATATGTAACTGATTGTAGAGTACCTACAATGTTGGCCAAAAGTATTGACAACCCTCTAATTCTGTCAGATAATACTCAGTTTCTTCCTGAAAATGATTGCAATCACAAATTCTTTGATATTATCTTCATTTAATTTGTCTTCAATGAAAAAACACAAAAGAGAATGAAGCAAAAAGCAAAAAATTGATCATTTTACACAAAACTCCAAAAATGGGCCAGACAAAAGTATTGGCACCCTCAGCCTAATACTTGGTTGCACAACCTTTAGCCAAAATAACTGCGATCAACCGCTTCCAGTAACCATCAATGAGTTTCTTACAATGCTCTGCTGGAATTTTAGACCATTCTTCTTTGGCAAACTGCTCCAGGTCCCTGATATTTGAAGGGTGCCTTCTCCAAACTGCCATTTTTAGACCTCTAGACAGGTGTTCTATGGGATTCAGGTCTGGACTCATTGCTGGCCACCTTAGAAGTCTCCAGTGCTTTCTCTCAAACCATTTTCTCGTGCTTTTTGAAGTGTGTTTTGGGTCATTGTCCTGCTGGAAGACCCATGACCTCTGAGGGAGACCCAGCTTTCTCACACTGGGCCCTACATAATGCTGCAAAATTTGTTCGTAGTCTTCAGACTTCATAATGCCATGCTCACGGTCAAGCAGTCCAATGCCAGAAGCAGCAAAGCAAACCCAAAACAGCAGGAAACCTCCACCATGTTTGACTGTAGGGACCGTGTTCTTTTCTTTGAATGCCTCTTTTTTTCTCCTGTAAACTCTATGTTCTTGCCTTTGCCCAATATGAGAGAACATTCTTCCAAAACGTTTTAGGCTTTCTCAGGTAAGTTTTGGCAAACTCTAGTCTGGCTTTTTTATGTCTCGGGGTAAGAAGTGGGGTCTTCCTGGGTCTCTTACCATACAGTCCCTTTTCATTCAGACGCCGACGGATAGTACGGGTTGACACTGTTGTACCCTTGGACTGCAGGGCAGCTTGAACTTGTTTGGATGTTAGTCGAGGTTCTTTATCCACCATCCGCACAATCTTGCATTGAAATCTCTTGTCAATTTTTCTTTTCCGTCCACATCTAGGGAGGTAAGGCACAGTGCCATGGGCTTTAAACGTCTTGATGACACTGCGCACGGTAGACACAGGAACATTCAGGTCTTTGGAGATGGACTTGTAACCTTGAGATTGCTCATGCTTCCTCACAATTTGGTTTCTCAAGTCCTCAGACAGTTCTTTGGTCTTCTTTCTTTTCTCTATGCTCAATGTGGTATACACAAGGACACAGGACAGAGGTTGAGTCAACTTTAATCCATGTCAACTGGCTGCAAGTGTGATTTAGTTATTGCCAACACATGTTAGGTGCCACAGGTAAGTTACAGGTGCTGTTAATTACACAAATTAGAGAAGCATCACATGATTTTTCCAACAGTGACAATACTTTTGTCCATCCCCTTTGTTATGTTTGGTGTGGAATTATATCCAATTTGGCTTTAGGACAATTCTTTTTGTGTTTTTTTCATTGAAGACAAATTAAATGAAGATAATAATACCAAAGAATTTGTGATTGCAATCATTCTCAGGAAGAAACTGAGTATTATCTGACAGAATCTCATGGGTGTCAATACTTTCTTCTAGCCTGTATCTCTGTTTTATAGGTGGATGGTCTCCTGTGGGTATGTGATATTGTACCCCTTTTATCTGCCCAAAGTCTACACTATGTTCCAAAATATTATGCAAATTGGTTTTAAATGTCATAGGGTTCTTTTTTTTTTATTTTGCCAATGAAACTCATTGATGGTATTGTGTCTCAGGGTTCTTTGGATCACTGAAATCAATCTCAGATACCTGTGATAATTAGTTTGGCAGGTGAGCCAAATAAAAGGAAAACTGGGTGTTCTGCAATATTAAGCAGGACACAGTTTTCAAGTAACAGTGGAAAGAAAAAGGATCTCTCTGCTGCTGAAAAGCAATAAATAGTGCAATGCCTTGAACAGGGGATGAAAACATTAGATATTGCACAAAAACGTAAGCGTGATCATCGTACTGTGAAGAGATTTGTGGCTGATTCTGAGCACAGACGTGTTCGTGCAGATAAAGGCAGAATGAGGAAGGTTTCTGCCAGGCAAGTTCATCGGATTAAGAGAGTAGCTGCTAAAAAAAACCGAGCAAACAGATATTTGAAGCTGGAGTCCTTCGAACCTCAAGGTGTAGGATCCTTCAAAGGCTTGCTGTGATGCATGAACCTACTATTCGTCCACCCCTTAACAGTGCTCACAAGCAGAAACGGTTGCAGTGGGCCCAGACATACATGAAGACTAATTTTCATACAGTCTTGTTTACTGATGAGTTCCGAGCAACCCTGCATGTTCAAGATGGATGGAGTAGTGGATGGTTGCTGGATGGCCACCATATCCCAACAAGGCTGCAACTTCAGCAAGGAGGTGGAGGAGTCATGTTTTGGGCCGGAATCATTGTGAAATAGCTAGTAGGCCCCTTTAAGGTTCCTGAAGGTGTGAATGTGTGAAAATGACCTCTGCAAAGTATATAGAGTTTCTGACTGAGAACTTTCTTCTATGGTACAAAAAGCAAAAACGTGCCTTCAGGAGCAAAATCATCTTCATTCATGACAATGCACCATCTCATGCTGCAAAGAATACCTCTGTGTCATTGGCTGCTATGGGCATAAAAGGAGATAAACTCATACCATAGTAACATAGTAACATAATTATAGTTTTTAAGGTTGAAGGAAGACTTTAAGTCCATCTAGTTCAACCCACAGCCTAACATGTTGATCCAGAGGAAGGCAAAAAAAAAGTCATGTGGCAACACTAAGCTCCACATTGGGGAAAAAAATTCCTTCCTGACTCCAGATATGGCAATCAGACTAGTTCCCTGGATCAACGCCCTATCAAAGAATCTAGTATATATAACTGGTAATATTATAGTTTTCAAGAAAGGCATCCAGGCCCTTCTGTAATGTTAGTTGTGAGTCACTCATTACAACATCATGTGGCAGAGAGTTCCATAGTCTCACTGCTCTTACAGTAAAGAATCCGCATCTGTGATTATGATTAAACCTTCTTTCCTCCAGACGTAGAGGATGCCCCCTTGTCCCAGTCTCAGGCCTAAGAGTAAAAAGATCATTAAAAAGGTCTCTGTTCTGTCCCCTCATATATTTATACATTATTATGAGATCACCCCTAAGCCTTCGTTTTTCCAAGCTAAATAACCCCAAGTTTAATAACTTGTTTTTGTATTGCAGATCCCTCAGTCCTCTAATGACTTTGGTCGCTCTGCTCTGGACCCCCTCTAGTTCAGCTATGTCTTTCTTATACACCGGAGACCAGAATTGTACACAGTATTCTAAGTGTGGTCACACTAGTGACTTGTATAGAGGTAAAATTATGTTCTCCTCATGAGCATCTATGCTTTTTTTAATGCATCCCATTATTTTATTTGCCTTTGCAGCAGCTGCCTGACACTGGCCACTAAATGTGAGTTTGTCATCTACCCATACACCCAGGTCTTTTTCATTGATAGTTTTGCCCAGTGTTTTACAATTAAGCACATAATTATACCTTTTGTTTCCTCTGCCCAAGAAGTGCATGAATTTACATTTATCCCCATTAAAGCTCATTTGCCATTTATCAGCCCAAGCTTCTAGTTTACATAAATCCTCCTGTAATATAAAATTGTCCTCCTCTGTATTGATTACCCTGCAGAGTTTAGTGTCATCTGCAAATATTGAGATTCTACTCTGTATGCCCCCTACAAGGTCATTAATAAATATATTAAAAAGAAGCGGGCCCAACACTGACCCCTGTGGCACCCCACTGTTAACTGTGACTAGAGATGGGCGAATCCTAAATTACTCGGATTTGCTAGACTCTAACGAGTCTGAGTCCAGGACTCGCTACTCGTTGCGAGTCTAGCGAGTCCAATGTAAATGAATGGGGAACGAATATTGCAGCGATTTCTCTGCTGCCGGACCCTATAAGGGGTCCGACAGCAGAGAAAAAACCTGCCATTCCCCATGTTATTCTTTTAAAGCCAGCGGCAGAAAGCCGCTGGCTTTTAAAGAATAGTTAAAAAAAAAAAAAAAAAGATTGAAAGGGGGGGGGGGGAGGGGGGAGAGGGAGGGGGGAGGGATTGAGGGGGGGCGAGGGGGGAGAAGGGGGGATTGCACTTACCGCTGCCTCCGCCGGCGCCGGCCGCAGACTCGCTCCCCGAGTCTCTCTGCTGCTCTTTCCGGAGATTCTCGAACGCTGACAGAAGCAGTGAATAAATTAACTTCCATGACCGCTCGGGAATCTCAGGCAGCAGAGCGAGTCTGGCTGACAGCAGGGTTCAGCTCAGGTCATAATGACCTGAGCTAAACCCTGACTGTTTAGTCAGTTCTCAGCTCTGCTACATCCCTGTGTGTCTAAGCACAGACAGGGATGTAGCAGAGCTGAGATTACGTTTTGGACTACGTCAGACGGAAGAGGATTTTTTAAATAAAGATAGAGTCCCTAATGTCTTTTTTGTTTTATTTTTAATAAAAAAAATTTTCTCTGTGTTGTGTTTTTTTTCTATTGATTACTGGAAATTCATGGCGGTCATGTCTAATATTGGCGTGACCGCCATAATATATGGGCTTAGGGCCAGCTGATAATACAAAGCTGGCCCTAACCCTTTTATTACTCAGTGAGCCACCCGCCACCAGGGCCACTGGAAGAGCGGGGTTCAGCGCCAGAAGATGGCACTTCAATGAACGCGCCATCTTCTGGGGCGGCTGCGGGCTGCAATTCGCAGCGGGGGGTGCCCAGAAAGCTTGGGCCTCCCTGCGCTGTGGATTCCAGCCGCCAGCTGCTTAGCTGTATCTGGCTAGACATAGAAATTGCGCGGAGCCTCACGCATTTTTTCTTTATTATTTCATGAAATTCATGAAATAATAAAAAAAAAGGGGGCTCACCTGTATTCTTGTGTCTGGCCAGGTACAAATAGGCACCTGGGGGTTGGGGGCAGCCCGTCGCTGCCTGCTGGATCCGGCTGGTTACAAAAATACGGCAAAGCTCATGTCATTTTTTTTTTTTTTGAAAAATCAACAAAACAATCCTAAAAAAGGATTGCATCTTTACTAACCCATCGACCATGGTGGAGGGGTTAATAAAGATGCAGTCCCTTTTATTTATATTGTTTTATGGATTTTCCAGAAAAATTTGACGTGGGCTTCGCCGTATTTTTGTAATCAGCCGGATCCAGAAGGCAGCGACGGGCTGCCCTCAACCCCCAGGTGCCTATTTGTACCTGGCCGGACACAAGAATGTAGGGGAGCCGTTTTTTTTTTTAATTATTTCATGAATTTCATGAAATAATAAAAAAAAAATGCATGGGGCTCCCCGTAATTTCTATGTCTAGCCAGGTACAGCTAAGCAGCTGGGGGCTGGAATCCACAGCGCAGGGAGGCCCAAGCTTTCTGGGCACCCCCCGCTGCAAATTGCAGCCCGCAGCCGCCCCAGAAGATGGCGCGTTCATTGAAGCACCATCTTCTGGCGCTGAACCCCGCTTTTCCAGTGGCCCTGGTGGCGGGTAGCTCACTGGGTAATAAAGGGGTTAGGGCCAGCTTTTTATTATCAGCTGGCCCTAAGCCCGAAATTTATGGCAGTCACACCAATATTAGGCATGTCCGCCATTAATTTCTATTAAATTGTTTTAAAAAAAAACACAACACAGAGACATTTTTTTTACTAGAAATAAAAAAAAAAAAGCCATTAGTGACTCCATTTTTAATTAAAAAAATCCTCTTCTGTCCGACGTAGTCCAAAACGCGATGTCCACTCGGCTACATCCCTGTGCATAGATATACATGTCTATGCACAGGGAGTGAGCAGACTGAGAACAATCTCAGCACTGCTACATCTCTGTGCACAGACGTATGTCTGTACACAGGGAGAGCAGGCGGGCTCTAGGACCCTGGAGCTGCCGCAGCCCGCAGCACAGAGCACACAGCAGAAGCCGGAAGAGAGGTAAGGAGCATTTCTCCCCCTCCCTTCCTTCGTTCCCTGCTCGCTCCCCCCAGCCCAGCCCTAATTTAGGACTGGGAAGGGGGGGGGCGGACTCGTTACTGTGCGAGTAATCCCTGCGATTACTCGCAGAGTAACGAGTCGGGCGAATCCCTTACTACTCGGCGAGTACCGAGTAGTAACGAGTAGATTCGCCCATCCCTAACTGTGGCCCATTCTGAGTGTGTTCCATTAATGACCACCGCTTGTTTCCTATCACTAAGCCAGTTCTTAACCCACTTACACATATTTGCCCCTATTGCTATTGCCCTCATTTTATGCATCAACCTTTTGTGTGGCACCATATCAAAAGCTTTTGAAAAGTCCATATATACCACATCCACTGCATTTCTTTGGTCCAGTCCAGAACTTTCTTCTTCATAGAAGCTTATCAGATTAGTTTGACAGGAACGGTCCCTCGTAAAACCATGTTGATATTGGGGCATGAGGTTATTTTTCTTCAGATACTCCAGTAAAGCATCTCTTAGAAAACCTTCTAGGATTTTACTCACAGTAGAGGTTAAGCTTACTGGCCTATAATTTCCAAGTTCAGTTTTTGCCCCCTTATTAAATATTGGCACCACATTTGCTATACGCCAGTCCTGTGGTACAGACCCTGTTATTATGGAATCTTTAAATATTAAAAATAATGGTCTATCTATGACAGTACTTAATTCCTGCAGCACTCTGGGGTGTATCCCATCCGGGCCCGGGGATTTGTCAATTTTACTGATTTTTAGATGATGCCGTACTTCCTGCTGGGTTAAGCAAGTTACATTTAATTGAGAATATTTGTTATCACTATTCATATTGTCTGTCATGGGATCTTCTTGTGTAAATACTGTTGAAAAAAAGTCATTTAGCATATTGGCTTTTTCCTCATCCTCATCTACCATTTCACCCAGACTATTTTTAAAGGGGCCAACACCACCATTTTTTAGTTTCTTACTATTTACCGTATATACTCGTGTATAAGCCGACCCGTGTATAAGCCGACCCCCCTACTTTTGCCCCCAAAACCTGGGAAAATCTATTGACTCGCGTATAAGCCGAGGGTGGACTCCAGCACAGGTATACAACCCCCAGCAGTGAGGTATACAGTAGCCTCCCCAGTGGTAGTATACAGCAGCCTCCCCAGTGGTAGTATACAGCAGCAGCCCCAGTGGTAGTATACAGCAGCCCCAGAGGTATATGCAGCCCCAGAGGTATATGCAGCCCCAGAGGTGTATACAGCAGCCCCAATATACAGCAGCCCCAGTGGTATTGCAGCCCCAGTGGTATTGCAGCCCCTATATACAGCAGCCCCAGTGGTATTGCAGCCCCTATATACAGCAGCCCCAGTGGTATTGCAGCCCCAGTGGTATTGCAGCCCCTATATACAGCAGCCCCAGTGGTATTGCAGCCCCAGTGGTATTGCAGCCCCTATATACAGCAGCCCCAGTGGTATTGCAGCCCCAGTAATGCAGGGCCCCTATATACAGCAGCCCCAGTGATAGTATACAGGCAGCCCCAGTAATGCAGGGCCCCCCCTCATGCTCCGGTCTCCTGTAAAGCAAATTATACTTATCAGTGCCCGCTGCCGTCCGCGCCCGCATCTGCCGACATCCCAATCCTCCGTCTTCATGCATCTTCTTCCTGTTTCCTGTGCGCGTCGCCGGTAATGACGTCATTGCCTGCGACGCGCACAGAAGCAGGAAGAAGATGAATGAAGATGGAGGATCGCATGTCGGCAGCGGCGGGCGCGGACGGCAGCGGGCACTGATAAGTATAACTTGCTTTACAGGTGACCGGAGCATGAGGGGGGGGGCCCTGCATTACTGGGGATGCGGGGGCTGCTGTATACCGCTGTATACAGCAGCCCCCGCACTGACTCGCGTATAAGCCGAGGGGGGTACTTTTCAGCCCAATTTTTGGGCTGAAAAACTCGGCTTATACGCGAGTATATACGGTATGTAGTTAAAAAATATTTTGGGATTATTTTTACTTTCTCTAGCAATGAGTCTCTCTGTCTCAATCTTTGCTGCCTTGATTTGCTTTTTACAGATGTTATTTAATTGTCTGTATTTATTTAATGCTTCATCACTACCTACTTGCTTTAATTCCCTAAATGCTTTTTTTTGTCACTTATTGCACCTCTTAACGCTTTATTTAGTCATAGTGGTTTCCTCCTATTTCTAGCATGATGTGGCCACCATCTTCCCCTGACCTCAACCCTATAGAGAACTTTTGGAGTATAATCAAGCAAAAGATCTATCTAGTGGGAGGCAGTTCACATCAAAACAGCAGCACTGGGAGGCTATTCTGACATCATGAAAAGAAATACACACAGAAACTCTACAGAAACTCATAAGTTCAATGGATGCAAGAATTGTGAAGGTAGGTTCCTATGTTAACATGTAACAGCCTTTTAGGATGTTTTAGTGTTAATAGCTTTTTATTCCAGTGAATGTGACCTCCTAATGCTGCAAATTCAACAAATGAGCATTTTCAGATCTTTCAAACATATAAAATGTTTAGAAACACTACTGTGCCTAATAATTTGGAACAGTGCATTTAGAGTTTTTGTTAATTTTGAAGATTATACTGTTATCATTGGGAGGTTTCATCAATAAAATTTGATGTATACTCTAACGGGTGATGACTTTTATTATACTGATTGATTTTCCTAAATGGTCGGTGCAAATGACAGAGAAAAAGAACATTTGCATAATAATTTGGAACACGGGGTAATGGATGCTTACTAAAGACCTATTCGAATTCCTGCACTACCCGATAAACTCAGTGCTTTTGGTGGGAAGGGGTGGAATCGGTGCCAACATGCAGCTTCTGACATCAGTCCTCCAGCTGTCCCTTGGAGCTGTTGTCCTGCACCTGGTTAGACTGGGTCAAGGGTTCCACTGCCTGGATTGAGTTGTTGTTGACAATGAACAGCTTGGCAACGGTAGCATATCTGGGCAGTTTGACCTCCTCTTCTCCACAGTTTAAAACTCATACAGGTACCCTCCACTTGTGCACATTGACTACACCCCTGGCTGTCAGGACCATGGGTCTACTATGGGTCATTCCATGTCAAGTGATCCAAAAATGAATATTTTTTTTTCCCTGACGTCCTCAGATTTTTTAAAATTTTTTTTCTATATGAAGAACAACTTTAGTTACCGTATATACTCGTGTATAAGCCGACCCGTGTATAAGCCGACCCCCCTACTTTTGCCCCCAAAACCTGGGAAAATCTATTGACTCGTGTATAAGCCGAGGGTGGACCCTAGCACAAGTATACAGCCCCCAGCAGTGTGGTATACACCAGTCCCAGAGGTAGATACAGCAGCCCCAGTGGTAGTATACACGCAGCCCCAGTAGTATATACAGCCCCAGTGGTATATACAGCTCCAGTGGTAGTATAGACGCAGCCCTAGTAGTATATACAGCCCCAGTGGTTTATACAGCCCCAGTGGTAGTATACAGGGCCCCAGAGGTATATACAGCCCCAGTGGTAGTATATACAGGGCCCCAGCAGTATATACAGCCCCAGTGGTTTATACAGCCCCAGTGGTAGTATAGACGCAGCCCTAGTAGTATATACAGCCCCAGTGGTAGTATATACAGCCCCAGTGGTAGTATATACAGCCCCAGTGGTAGTATATACAGCCCCAGTGGTAGTATATACAGCCCCAGTGGTAGTATATACAGCCCCAGTGGTAGTATATACAGCCCCAGTGGTAGTATATACAGCCCCAGTGGTAGTATACAGGGCCCCAGCAGTATATACAGCCCCAGTGGTTTATACAGCCCCAGTGGTAGTATATACAGCCCCAGTGGTAGTATACAGGGCCCCAGAGGTATATAGCAGCCCCAGTGGTAGTATACAGGGCCCCAGAGGTATATAGCAGCCCCAGTGGTAGTATACAGGGCCCCAGCAGTATATACAGCCCCAGTGGTTTATACAGCCCCAGTGGTAGTATATACAGCCCCAGTGGTAGTATACAGGGCCCCAGAGGTATATAGCAGCCCCAGTGGTAGTATACAGGCAGCCCCAGTAATGCAGGGCCCCCCCAGCGTCTCTCCGGTCACCTGTAAAGGAAGCTATACTTATCACAGTGCTCTGTCCGCGCCCGCTCGCACCCGCTGTCAGCAGCCTACCGGATCCTCCATCTTGCGTCTTCTTTCTTCCTGTTTCCTGTGCTCGTCGCAGGGAATGACGTCATTGCCCGTGACGAGCACAGAAACAGGAAGAAAGAAGACGCAAGATGGAGGATCCGGTCGGCTGCTGACAGCGGGTGCGAGCGGGCGCGGACAGAGCACTGTGATAAGTATAGCTTCCTTTACAGGTGACCGGAGAGACGCTGGGGGGGCCCTGCATTACTGGGGATGCGGGGGCTGCTGTATACCGATGTATACATCGGTATGTACCGATGTATACATCGGTATACAGCACTGACTCGCGTATAAGCCGAGGGGGGTACTTTTCAGCCCAATTTTTGGGCTGAAAAACTCGGCTTATACGCGAGTATATACGGTAATTACAAAAAAAAAGTTTTGAATTTTTTTCTTTATCGGTTAATTTTTTACAGATTTTTAAAGTTTTAAAAAAGTGCGAATTTTGGCCTGGTATGGCTTTACATTTTCTATCATATCTCGGGCTAGAAATAAGATAGAGAAACAAAATAAACACCAATCTACTCAGAACTGTGCAGGCTTTCACCAGATATGTCACAAGAGGATCTTTGTTAATATTTTACCCATGTGATCGCAAGCGCAAAACTTTAAAACGCATTTCCAAAAAATCGGCGCGCTTTAAATATTTCAAAAACTGCCCATGTGTCTGCTATGCTCTTAATCACATCTGTACCAAATTTCAAGTTGGGATCGCGATGGGATCATATTTTAAAATATTTTAATATTAATAGCGTCAATGGGTCATTCTATATCAAGTGATCTAAATATGAATATTTTTTTTTACCTGACGTCTTTAGATTTTTTTTATTCTTTTTATTTATGAAGTACAACTTTAGTTAATTACAAATTAAAAGTTTAGAATTTTTTTCTTCATCAGTTAATTTTTTACAGATTTTTAAATTTGAAAAAAAGGGTGAATTTTGGCCTGGTATGACTTTACATTTTTTTTTATCTCAGGCTAGAAATAAGATAATGAAGTGGGAGAGGCATCATTTTACTCAGAATGGTAACAGCTTTCATTTGAGATGTTACAAGACTATGTTTCTTTATATCAAATTCAAACTATTGACGGGCAATTGTGAAAAAATGACTGATTGTGTTCTTGGTTATATTTGTGCAGAGATTCAACTTGGGACCTGTCAAATTTATATATTTTTTATTTTATGGTTGTATGAGTTATCACAAGTTATTGAATAAAACATTTATATGCAACAAAAAAGAAACACAAAAAACAAATCCCATAAGTGCCAGGATAAATACATCTTAATCATCAGAACACAACGCTCAGCATTTTCAACTTGAATGTATTGAACAAACCAAAAGAAGAAAGGTGATCATATCCTCAAGTTTGATTAAACAAGATTAAAAGAACCAAAAATGTTAACCCCTATTTATACATATAAATTTGTTTTCTATTCTAATCACTAAACATGTGATTTATGAAGTGTTTAATAAGAATAGTACAGTAGTTAAATCATCGTTCTATAAATTATGAACTAATCAAACAATTAATAGTATGTTTTTAAAGTGGCATTTTATCAATTTGTCCCTTCTAGTGGGTGAAATGTAATCTTGTTCATAAACGCTTACTAGCAATCGCCATTTCCTTGTGTGTCAAAGAGTATGTCCGGCCTGTCACGGTGTTAGGCTCCGCCTGAGTTAATATCTGATTTTTGTGCACTTTTAAAATGTCTGGCTTTCTTGGATACACAAAGGATGACGCTGGACCAGAAGGATGCAATAAAGTCAATTCTACTTCTTCATTTTCACAATCTTTGGAGAGTACAGTAGCCAGCCACCAGTGCCAATCATATTCATATTTTTTCAAAAGGACAGTGTCTATGATAAAATGCTGTTTCTTGAGAAGTAGCAGCCATTGCTGTGTGGGAAAAATACAGTTAATATTAAGTAAGGAAGATAGGTAATAAAAATAAAGATTTACAGTACACTTGAGATAGAACTGTATTACTATAAAGTGAGTTTTAGGGCTAGTGCGCACATATTTTCTGTCTGCAGATACACGCTGCAGTTTTGGCAGCTTGTTTTTCTACCAAGTTTTTACCACATATGCGTTAGTTTTTTTAATCGCTAGTGAAAAAAATGGCAGCTTTTTTTATATAAATGATAAATGCTGCGTTTATTGCAGCGATTAAAAAGTAGTTCAAGCAGTGATTTACTCACTCTTGAGTGTTTCCAAAAACACTGCATGTGGTGAACCCCATAGAAATCAATGGGGCTGTTTTTCTGAATGATGATCCCTAAGAATAGCACTGTGTGTATTGGCCCTTAATAATAAAAGCATTAAACTATTAACATATTTACTCACCCATATTTTAGTACACAGCCTTGATGGCTTTGTACAGACTATTGTTTGTTCAGGAGTGAAGATGTCCAGACATGTCAGGACATTAAAGGTCTGAACGAGCTGTCTTACTTCCTGAATGCAGTGGGTAGACACTTAACATGATTGACAGAGCTGCTGGCCTATCATCTGCTCTGCATTCACTGTCTATCCCTGTGCTTTCTCAGGTTGAGCCCTAACCAAGCTTTTTCCTATATGTCCTCTCCTGCTTCTAAGCTGTAACATATCAAAATAATACAGTAATGTCTAAAAATAATGGATTTGATAAATATAGACCCCACGCTTTTAGACCACAGGTTGAACAGATCTGAATTCAAGATTTTTGAATTGACACTATAATAGTTAAATATGATCCCATTACGATCCCAACTTGAAATTTGGTACAGATGTGGCTAAGAGCATAAAAGACACATGGGCAGTTTTGGAAAATTTAAAAAAAAAAAATGTAAAGTCATACCAGGCCAAAATTCACCCTTTTTTTAAACTTTAAAAATCTGTAAAAAATTAACTGATGAAGAAAAAAATTCTAAACTTTTAATTTGTAATTAACTAAAGTTGTACTTCATAAAGAAAAAGAATAAAAAAAATCTTAAGACGTCAGGTAAAAAAAAATATTCATATTTAGATCACGCGATCCCAACTTGAAATTTGGTACAGATGTGGCTAAGAGCATAGCAGACACATGGGCAGTTTTTGAAATATTTAAGGCGCCGATTTTTCGGAAATGCGTTTTAAAGTTTTGCGCTTGCGATCACATGGGTAAAATATTAACAAAGATCCTCTTGTGACATATCTGGTGAAAGCCTGTATAGTTCTGAGTAGAATGGTGTTTATTTTGTCTCTCTATCTTATTCCTAGCCTTAGTTATGAGGAGAAACGTAAAGGCAGGCAACAGCGAAATTCACTTTTTCCGAACTTTGAAAATCATTTAATAAAAAAAAAAATTTCTTAAAAAAATTTTCTCTTCACATTTTGCATTGTCTGACATGCTATTATCAAATAACAAAATCTCAAAAGAATTAAAAATATAGAGGTAATAATCATTGGTTCACTTGACATGGAATGACCCTATGTGAGTACATGGGCTCTACCATTGCCTGGTAATCCTGCCCTCTGAGGTCTATTGCTGCCCGACACCAGATCATCATTTCATTTCTTGGTGCAACACAATGGGGAACGGGTAAATTACCCGTACATTGCCGATTTCCCCACTGGACAATTCTACCTGTTGTCTCTGCAGAAGGGCCTTGATCTTTTTCTGTAAGACCCTTTGCTGCCCGGTGCTGGCAGTTTCTGCAACCTGTTGGAGCAAGAAAAGAACCTTGCCTAGACAATTTTCAATAACATTAGTGCCTAGTATCATCATTGGGTTACTTTCACGAAAATCAGTATCTACTAAAATATGTCCTTGGCCCTTTAACTCCACCTTCCCCACCTTTATTGTCACCTCCCTGAACCCTACTTGCTTTACCGGCTGTAACAGCATATATTGTATGGTCCAGGTCTGGGCGGGTGAGCTCAGAATCGGCTCAAAATCTTTTGTAAAGGATATGAGGGATCGTCGTCACCTGCGAGCCAGTGTCCAATAGAGCAGATGTGGGAATGCCATCAAACATGATATATAGGACCGGCCGTCCTCTCACATATCCATCTCGCCAGTTCGACGGGCCTGGTCATCTCATTCCTGGGGGTCGGCCCTCTGTCCAAGGGGTCGCTGGTTTAAAGAACATGACCGGGCAAAGTAGACCGTCTCATTGCAACGGCGGCAGATGGGCTGTCCTGACAAGTCATAGCGGTTGTTGGGTCTTCCTCTGGACGACGAGTTCCTCCCTCCTCGCATCCAGGGGACGTCCTCGGGGCTGTCGGCCAACTGGATCCTTCCTGACGACCTGAATTCCTGCTGGAGTTGCATGGCCTTTAAGAGCATGGCCGCAACCTTTGTCAGCTGCTGCACCTGGGAGCGCAAGTCATCAAAGCCACCAGGTGCTGCAGTCTGTCCACTGGTCTTTGCTGTAGTTAAGGAAGGGGGCGCCACCTATGAGGGGTAGGTGATGACTTGCCGCATAAGAAGTGCGGGGTCTGTGGTCACAGGAGCTCGCAGTGCTTTGATGGCCTGGTCCTTCAGGGTTACAAGTCCAGATCTGGGTTTTTTCATAGCCCATAGACGCAGCTGCGTATGATGGACTGGTGAGTGTAGCCCCTCAATAAACTGTTCAATTGACTCACCGAGGCCGGGACTCCGGTTTAGACAGGCGATGCTCCCTTCCTCCTTGTCACGGGTGGACCGCGCCTGCCGGTAGTGGGCCCGGTGCAGTGCAGATCAAAAGTGTTGAAGACGTCTTGGTGGAACACATTAAAGGGGTTTTAATTTATTCGTGACGCCACCTATGAGTAGATTCGGTAAGGACTACCGACGCTGCGGAACCTCCGGGGGATGTACAGCAGCAAGATGTTACGCTCCCCACAGGCTGAGCGGTGATCCCCGGAGGCTGGAGCTGCTTAAGATGTTGTGCGGCAGCTGCGGTTACCTTGTAGTGCGGACGGACAGTTCATAAGGAAGCACGGACACAGAAAGTCTCTGCAACGGGTCTTTACTGTAACCAGCAGGCAGTACATGGCATACAGTGGTTGGGTAGTAGACCGGGTGGACTCAGCAGTGATGGTGTCCCTTAGAAATCCGCAGTGTTCCTCCATTCTAACTAATTGGTTGCCAGTGTCGCCCAGGAATACCAGATCGGGTACGGGGAGGCTGCTTCAATGCCCTATCCATGATTTACGTTCTGGATGTTTTGGGGAGCCTTGGATCCCTCAGTGGGTGCACCGCTGATTAGACGACTGGAAGTTGGCTTGTGGTGGGGTGCTCCTTTGAAGCTGCTCCTCCACGCTTTCTGGTTCGCGTAGCAGAGGTGAACTGCTGCCAGCTTCGGTACCAGTGAACCGGCTGTGCGTTGTGGGCACGGGAGTCTTTTGGAACCCGGTGTGTAATGCCCAATCCCGGTTGGTAAGGCCTCAGGTGCTGACACCCGACCGTGACGGCCCGGGGGCTGCACGGGGTGCGGAGCCCCCGCTCCTCTCCAAGTTCTAGTTCTCGACCCTTCTTCTCCGAGTTCTAGACTGTTCTTTTCTATTCTGTCTAGACTATTGTGTGTGTTCTACTACACGTCCCTAACACTCCACCCACCAGGACCTAGGATTGGCCCTCTGTTCTAGGTGATGCATGTAGGGTTGGATTTCTAAATTAACCAGGTCACTGCTGTGTCAGAGAATATTGCGGCTGCTTTTATGGCTGCAATACCCTCTTGTGACGCACTCGTTGCGGGGTGCCACACAATCAACATTTTATCCTCCTCCCACACACTTTCAGGGTCCACCTGCTTTACAGACCGCAGGCGTAGTCTCATATGCTGTCCTGCGGCCTTTGCTTGCAGTTGTAGAACCTCATCTTTACCTCAGCTACATTATGGGTTTTGAAAGCAATTTTTAGCCTGGCAAATATCTAGGTTACTGTTCTTTTAATTGTGTCCAGCCAGGACTTGACCTCACGCTCGGCTACGCCCGTCAGCCGCTCCAGCAAAACAGACACTTTTTGCTTGTCAGTCATAGAGTATATATCCTGGGCATTGCACATCTTTTCTATAAATTCAGCCAGGGTATCTGGTTCCCCAGCATATTGCGGTAACCATGCCGCTCTCAGGACATACCGCAGAGCAAGCGGCATCATCGGTGCTACAGCTTCAAGTGCCGCAGCTGCTCCGGCGGCTGAGGTCCCGGTTAGCGCTTCATTTCGGAATAAGTCTAGGTCTGGGACCGCTGCATCAGAATCCCCTTGCACCTCCATACTTGCTCCCCCCGAGTTTATTTCAGCCAGTCTCTCAAAAAGAAAAAGCAGTCTCCGGCTCCTCAGGCGTTCGCGGGTATTTCCGGATCGGGCTGCTGCGCTTAGTCGGCTGACGTAAGAGCATGGGGCGGGGTTTATATTCATGCCCTTTTGGCAGATACGTCCCCCCTTCTCCTCGCTCACCTTGTGGCGCAGTGATGGCAGCCCAATTTACAGTTTAAAAACAGTCAATACATGGCACACAGTACCCGTTGGTTACGGGCATGGGATCCTGTTTGTGACGCCAGAAGCTGACCCGCCCCAAGGCCATGGGGTACTCTGTTCCGGGCGTTGATTCACGAAGGATGTCACGGGGAACCTGTGCCCGGTCCCGTGGCCCTGGTGGTCGCTGAAAAGAGTCAGTAAAAATAATAAAAATAAAAGTAGTTTGTGACGCCACCTACGGTTCCAATATGGTTACCGGAGCTGCGGGTCAGATCTCCGGGGTGATGGTAGGGCAGGAAGATGGTTACTCTCCCCGTAGGTGGAGCGGGATCCCAAGGGCAGTTGTGTAAGATAGAAGCTGCAGGACAGTCTATGGAGGGAACAGGATCAGGGGCCGCATTAACAGTCT
Source organism: Allobates femoralis (assembly GCA_033576535.1). Lineage (NCBI taxonomy): Eukaryota > Metazoa > Chordata > Amphibia > Anura > Aromobatidae > Allobates > Allobates femoralis. The sequence goes on from JARQOC010000009.1 coordinate 124,959,145, forward strand.
CACACAGGGTTGATGTTTCTGTACCTTTACTGATATTGCAGGTATAGTCCAGGGTACCCTCTCTGATGTTACAGGCCTGGGTGATCTGGAAGCAGTTCGGGATCTCCACACCCGGTGAGTTATGAGGCCTCCCTGTGATGCTATGTCTGTTCTGGTCCTAGGATGCCTGAAGCTAGGCCCTGGCCCTTTCCTACTATCTTGACCTGTATGGCAAGTGGAGGGAGTTGTTCTGCAGGGCACCGCTGCACACCCTGCGGTCCCTGAGCTCTGTGATGCAGCTTTGCCTTCAGGTGCTGCAGTGGCAAGGAGATCTAGAGTCTCCCTGGCCTCCGGTCTTTACTGCTGAGCAGTTAGATCCCTTGCAGTCTCGGACACCGGTGTCCGGGGTTTTGCACTGTTTCTCTGGGGCGAACCAGTATGGCTCCACTAACCTTCACCACTCCTCCTTGCCTCCGACCCTCACTCTAGAATCCCTCACACTGCCTAACGGCTCTCACTGGTATGGGCTTAACGCAGCTTCGTCACCAGGATGTCTTCTCAGTCCTTCCTGGAACTGCACTGCCTGGCTCCGCCTCCAGGCCTGAATTTATGGGGGACATGAACTCTGTTTGTAGAGCTCAGGCTTCAGGTCTGGAGTGGAAGGTGTTGTTTGTGGGCTTACCTGATGTGGAGATCCCTCTCTGCTCCAGATGTATCTGTGGCAACCGGACCCTGGGGTGCCACATTTGGCCCTGTATAATGCTCTAAATACTTTAAAAACTTACAGATTGACCCCTTTGCCCCTTCATTATGTAATAATGTCCTTCATCATGCTCTATATCGTCCTCATTCTGGAATATGGCCCTTGTTGTGGTATATATGTCCCGCATCATGGTTTATATGGTATTGCTCCTCCCGCCACCATAGTCCTTCAATTGATATAATTCATCCCCATATTCCTCCATACATTACATGTAATGTGCCCCATAGTCATCTATGTATTATAATGCATCCCATAGTCCCCCATTCATAAGGTAGCCATTATTATCCTCCATATAGTATAATGCACCTTCACATCCCTCCATATAGTAAAATGCAGCCTCACATCCCTACATATAGTATAATGCAGCCTCACAGCCATACATATAGCATAATGCAGCCTCATATCTCTCCATACAGTATAATGCAGCCTCACATCCCTCCATACAGTATAATGCAGCCTCACATCCCTCCATACAGTATAATGCAGCCTCACATCACTCCATATAGTATAATGCACCCTCACATCCCTACATTTAGTATAATGCAGCCTCACAGCCACACATATAGTATAATGCAGCATCATATCCCTCCATATAGTATAATGTAGCCTCATATCTCTCCATACAGTATAATGCAACCTCATATCTCTCCATACAGTATAATTGTCACGCTGGAGCGGGAGAGACACCCAGCGTAGGACAACGACGGGGGGGATAAGGAGTCCCTAAAGCTATGGGCACAAGAGGGAGAGGGTGACCCCTAGTCTTCCTGGGCTGACCCTGTCTGCCCTGACGTCCTATACAGTCTCCTCAACTGTCGCCGACCACGAACCTCGTCCCTCTCTGATCCTAGCACTACCTTATCTAAGGATCAGATGGGGAGGTTCACTAGACCCTCCACTAACAACTAAAGACAACACAAGGAAAACAGACAATGGGGAAAGAAAACACTTATCTTGCAGCAGAGCACAGCAACTTCCACAACCTCAGCTTCTGCTTGGAGCAAGGATAATGAGGCCACAAGGAAATATCACCTGCACGAGGGAGGGCAATGAAACTCCTTATAAAGGAGGAAGAACCTGCTGGGTCCTAGAGACCCAGAATACTGGTGTAGAAACCAGACCGAGCACAAGACCTTCCAGCCGTCCTCCCATGATAGGGAGATCTTATCATACCTTCTCTTTATCTACACAGAAGGTAAATGCCCCTGAAAGACGGACCGTCCTCAAACCTTATGGCTGATTGGCCAAACGCTGGGACCGTCTGCGCGTGGCCTCTACCCTGTCATCCGTGCCACCCGTGACAATAATGCAGCCTCACATCCTCCATATAGTATAATGCACACTTACATCTCTACATATAGTATAATGCAGCCTCACAGCCATACATATAGTATAATACAGCATCATATCCCTCCATATAGTATAATGCAGCCTCATATCTCTCCATACAGTATAATGCAACCTCACATCCCTCCATACAGTATAATGCAGCCTCACATCTCTCCATATAGTATAATGCAGCTCACATCCTCCATAAGTATGTGCACCTCATATCCGTCCATATAGCATAATGCAGATTCATATCCCTCCATATAGCATAATGCAGCCTCACAGCCCTCCATATAGTATAATGAAGCCTCATAGCCCTTCATATAAAATAATACAGCCTCAAAAATCTCCATATAGTGCAGATTCAAAACTCTCCATATAGTGCAGCCTCATAACCCCTTCATATAGTGCAGCCTTATAGCCCCTCTGTATAGTGCAGCCTTATAGCCCCTCCATATGGTGCAGCCAATAGCCCCTCATATAGTGCAGCCTCATAGCCCCTTCATATAGTGCAGCCTCAAAGCCTCTCCAATCTCCATATAGTAGAATGCTCCCCCCTCCTCCCCCATAATCCTCCGGCCACCTTGCAATGATTTATATGAAAAATAAATAAATCTTACCTCTCCCGGTTCCCCCGCTGCTCCGGACTCCTTGCAAACAGACTCAGGAGCGTTTATATGTACTTTCAGGTAACACATATTGTTTCATACTTTGTCTGTTTCTAGACACCACCTTTGCCATAACTGATGTGGGACTGTGCTGATACATAGCTTTCCCTTTACAGCCATGACTCCCCTGATGATGGGGCTATTGAAATGCGTTGGGAGTAAACGAAAAGACACAATGGCATACTATTGTACTTGCTAGCCAAAGAAGTCAGAGTGTCACTAGCATAAGGGCACGTGATCTTAGAAGGTCAAACTAAAGAATGTGGACAGTGGAAGACACACTGGTGAGATTGTTTCTTTACATATGATTAAATGGTGTGTCTCCTATTACTTAGTAGTCTGAGAGCTTGATGTACAGGCTAGTTTCTGTTTCCATCGTTAAGACCAGACACTTTGAGGATTGAGCTAACCAAAATGGTTGTCTATAGACACCTTTGAGTTATAAGCCCAATCCTCTGATCCCTTTATGCTTATAGGGCATCAGCAAAGTGCAAAGAAGGTTAAATACGGTTTTATCTGCTTTACTGAGCACCTTTTGGTTTATGTCTGTGTGTTTTGTTGGTTATTAGTCTCTCTTGAGTGGACACTATACTTGTTCCTCTTTTAGTTGGAATCATTAAAGGTTATGTTTTAATTTTTAGAATAGGGGTGAGAATCACAAATAGGGTCTTATCCTTAGGAGACAGGTTCAATATAATGAAATCAAGAAACTGCTCACCTGATAGGGTTGTGTAGCACACAACCGGCGTGATCGCTCAGAACAGTACAGCTGCTGCCAGGACTGTACCTCCACAGGTCCTTGGTCACGATAAGCATCTGCAGCAAAGTACCTCGTGTCCGAGCTGCTGTGTTCGTATGATGAAAAACCAGATACAGCGGTATGTCTGGGTATGGTGGTAGCTACCACCATACCAGACATACCGCTGTATCTGGTTTTTCTATCATACAAACAAGCAGCTCGGACACGAGGTACTTTGTCCTGCAACCTTATGTTTTCATTTTGACCTTTTCAATATGCTATATGGACCTTAGGGAGTAACTTAGGTGGGTAAGGATCAGTGGCTATGGTGGTCTTAGGGTATGTCAGGGAATAGGTTGGGCAACAATCTCAGATTTAAATAGGTTGGACTCGGGGGTGGGGTCCTATTCACTCTTCGCTCCAGATAACACAGTCCTCTTCACTTCTTCGCTCCAGACAAAACAGACAAAGAATTTATTTGACTCATCATTATACCAACAACCCTCCAGGGGTCTGTGGGCAAAGGACTTATTCTACTTATATAAACAATCCTCCGCTGATAATAAAAGAAAGGTTTCTTAAACCCACACCTCAAATTTTTCGTTGCTTTATTGGTGCATAAAAGTTAAAAACATCATCACGTTCCCAACGACTAAGGGCTTCCCCCGAAACGTGTCTGGGTGTTCAGCCCCAGTGGGGACGTGATGATGTTTTTAACTTTTATGCACCAATATAGCAGTGAAAAATTTGAGAAACCTTTCTTCTATTATCTTAGTTGGTGGAAGCTGAACCACCGCTTGGATGCCCGGAGTCCAGACAGTTATTGTGGTTGAGCAGCAATTCCTCTACCCTTTTCCTCATTTGTATCAATCCTCCGCTGGGCCTGTGGACAAAAGGACTTATTTTACTCATCATTATGGATGCCCTTGCTGACAGACTGCTGGCAGCAGCTATAGAGGACACTCCCCAGGATGGTTAGTGGAACGACTTGCTGCAACCCTAGGCAGCAGCAGCAGCGGTGGTATGTGCGATGACATGGACTCTTTCAATGCATAGCATGGGTTAAGTTTCTTAACATTCAGCCAGACATGAGGTTATTTTGTTCAATTACTTGTGATAAGCTACTCATTGTTTCTACAAGACTTGGAGGAGCCTGCTAGTGTTTAATTGAGTGGTCAGGGGGGATATAAGCAGACCTGTTCATTAACCAGAGTGATTTTGTTTTGTGGCCTCAGTCTAGGAATTTTGGTCTCGACTAGAGGTGCACAAGACTTAATACATGCTGCTTATCTAGAATCTACGAATCCGATTGGCAGGCCATAACACAGGTTTAGGCACTTCGGTGCCGACCAAGGGGATCAGAACCTGGATTATACAACCACATGGACTTCAGCATCGAATGTTAGGATTCGGCTGGAATATCAAAGACCACATAAGGAAGCAACACAGGTTGGAACAATCCAGTCACCTGGCTACAGACCTTGCTGTGCTAGCTCAACTTCCTAAATCTGGCATTATTCCTTTCTCGGTGGGTGCCCGCCTAAAGCAGGGTGCTGCTCCTTTGGAGTAAGTAGCCCTGGAAGCTCTGAGGCATGAATATTCTAATCCCTGGTGAGCCAGCGGGAGGGTGAGAAACTGTTGCCTGTACAATTTGTGTTTTGCTGGTTATGTGTTATATGATGTTAACTGTTTGAGAATCCAATAAAGCCTTAATATTGTGGTTCCCTCACACTGTGTTGTCTGAGTAGTGTTCTGCCCATGGGTAACGAGCTCAGGCACTCTGTTGGGATGAGCCCTAGTCCATGTTGTCTTTCTAAAGGCGGTTGGGCTAGTGGATGAGAGCACCCACTGACCCCTGTTTCTCCAAAGTATGGAGTCTTCAACAGCCTATTCTTGCCTCCAGAAGCATACATCTAGAAACTGCCGCTAAATGGGACTCTCCCAGCAGGGGATAGCCAGAGATGAGCACATAGATTGTTTGTCAGCGCTATCTTGCTTCAGCTATGAATGAGCACATGGCAGGGCAGTCCAGTGATATGCCTGTAGGAAAAGACCCTCTGGTACATCCATCCAGGAGGACCCGACCTCCTGAAAGATTTTCTATTATTGTGCCTGGACAGTCTCAGCATCGTTGTAGAAGCCCCTCCAGCGAACCTCTTGATTCAAGGCATAAGACAAAAAGTTGCTCATGATCTGGGAGGAATTCTAAAAAGCGACAAAGGCCATCAGCTTTAGGGATTGCCACTGATGTCATGCCAGGTCGTCTGGGCAATGCTCCTGTCCGAAGGCCTGGTCTCCTCTACGATGATGAGGATAACAGAACACAGAATTGGAAGACATTGCCCCCAACCTGGGGGGCATGCTGCAAGGTACCAGAGACTTTCATTATTACCACAAATTGCCAATGATGTTACGCCAGGCCACATGAGCGATGCTCCTGTCCGACGGCTGGGTCAGATCTACACCAATGAAGACTACAGATCATCAAATGGCTTTGCAGATGAACTACTGTATTTACGGGTGGTAATCCAGCCTTAAGTACTCTCATTGTACAAGAGAATTCATCACAACTGGAATGGCCTTTTCCTTTGAGGGCTGGTGGACTTGCTGCTTCAACTCCACTACAGAACGTAACAGGATTGGAAAGAGAGGGTGACAATCGGAATTCCAGACATCCAGCTGGTGGGATCACAGCTCCCATGCAGCTTGGTGAGTGCACCCCTATGTCCCATACGTTTTCCCCTAATATTAGATCTCAGGATAATTTGGGTAGTCTAGGCTGATGGGAAAGATAGATCATCTCACCGGTGGGGTATCAGCTAATTTTGTAGCAAGGGTGGTTGAAGAGGTTTTAGCTATTTTGACAGAGGAAAGGTCAATGAATGCTCATTTATATGCTTGGACTAGTCCATATGGCAACCAGGGTGTGCAGGGGGTTTCTGGGGAAACATACATCATTTCTGATTCAGTTGAGGGGATAGAGACCGAGAGGGAGAGTGATAGGATGCACTTAGATGATCGGGCACATGGGGAGGAGGTAGTATATCATGAGGGTCAATTAGGTTCTCATCTTAAAAAAGAGGTTAAAGAAAAAAATTTGGAATGATGAGTAGAAATTCTTTTTTTAGTACCATTAGAAAAATGTCATCTAGATAGGCTTACCCTACAATGCGTATCGGGGGCCTTTAAGGCCCCGGTGCTTACTTTTTTGCTATTATCTGCAAAATTACTTTAGTTAGAATCTTAAAACTCTAGGTATTCCTCAAGTATGTCATTGTTGCTAATAGCCAGCTGTTCATATACATTTTTTGATATTTTGGTTTAACAATTCTTTTTTGGGGAAAACCACATCTATATGGAACAGGGGCCTTTTAGGCCCCTGCTATTTTTCGGTAAATCAATTTTTATTGAGTTTGATTAATGTAAAACAATTGTAACCAATCACTTGTTTGACAAGTTACATATCCAACATATTTCCATGTACATCTTATGTAAATTAAGTAAACTATTGATCACGGCATTGTCTACATCTAATCACATAAGAATAAAGCTAAGCTTAGATTTGCTAACAGTGTGATCATAGCGATCTTAACACGCCGTTATTTTGTGGCTGTATTAAGTAAAACTTTACCAATTCAAAATCCGGCAATAAATGATACACCAATAGAGGTGACAACTAAAGAAAAATGGGATTATATTTAGAGGGGTAGAGAAAAAAGAAAAAGAACAAAAGTAAGAGAAAAGAGAAGCAAAGTGAAATATTCTCCTATCCTAACAATGACATGCGGGCATTCTCCATGACACACCCAAGAAGAACAAAAACACATCCACTATTCAAGCATGATCGCCATTACATTTCCGAAATCCATTCTGCTAGACCCTCAGAATCTCTATACATTATCCATGAGGCCCATCTGCGACAGTGTCGCTCCACCGTATTCTTGTCTGGTATATTGTGGCTAATTATCTCCTCCATTCTACAGACCTCGTTCAATTCTACTACAAGTTCAGCTCTCGAAGGTCGCTCAGCTTTCTTCCAATGTCTAGGCACCAAGCGTCTCGCAGCTGTTAAAAAATATCTGAGGAGGTCCTTTTTGAAATTTGACATGGACATAGAATGTAAATTTAATAACGCCAGTTCTGCCGTTAAAGCTATACATGAGGATGTGACCCTTTGATATAAGCCTTCTACATCACGCCAAAAAGGTTGTATTACAGGTCAACTCCACCACGTGTGTATATATGTACCCCTTTGGGCTGTACATCTCCAACAGCTATCTGACGTTTGAGGAAAGATTTTATGTATGTCCGAGGGGCAGCGATACCACCTTGCCAACACCTTATAATTCCTCTCCTGGGAGAGAGAGTCAGCAGAAGCCTTGTATGTGGAAATATGTATTTTTTCCCACTCCTCTAGTGAAAAAGATCTACCCACGTCCGTCTCCCATCTTCTCCTGAACCCAGGGGCCCGAGACTCATCACCATCCTTGGTGACATCAGGTATATGAGAGATACGGCCGTCGCAAGACATGTACATGAAATGCATGGTGGAAACATTCACTGCAGAAAACTTGAGTTTTAGAGGTCTTATGACCTTCACCCAGAAGAGGCGATCTTGACACTTTGCTTCTTAGGAAAGAAGCTAGATGGATTCTTATCTTTGAGAGTGTTTCCCCAAAAGGGTTGAATGAGCAGTTGACCTTCAGTTGTTTCTTGTAGACGTCTCTTTAAAGGTCCCCCATGTTGGCCCATATAGTTCACCAGGTTCTGGATTTGTTTTAATGTGCCACAAAAATGTCATTACCCGTGAAGGGTAACATTTACCACATGAGGATGTATAAATTTATCCTCATTTATTTTGTTAAAAACATAGTTCTTGAAACTGAATATTTTGTCCCTAAACCATCCAGATCATTATTGATGTAGATCAACTTACCCTTCCCCCCTTCTCCCCCCCCACCCCCCTCCTCCATTTTTTCTCTTCCTCTTTGTTTTCACTATTTCTTATATCACTTACCTCACCTCTTCTCTCACCTCTTCTTATTTTTGCTTTCTTAAGGTACTCAATATAATAATTGGATTTGCTTTGGATCAGTAACATTTGCCCTATTAATAGAGTTTTACTATAAGAAGCTGCGTAGAATACATTACTACTTCTTTATGACCATCTGGGCGGATTGTTTCTTTGAACCGAGCAGTGAGTATTACCAACTTCCCGTATTGTTTGATGTTTTGCGTTCCACAGTTAAACTGTGGTGGAGCGCATACATCACTTCCAGGCGACGTCGCACATGCAACATCAACCGGGAACCTTGACACCACTTTTAGACGTCACCACTATGGTGGAACGCATACATCACTGCCGGGCGACGACGCTTTTACGACCTCAGCCGAGAATGTTTACATCACTTCCGGGCGCTCCCGCATGTGTGATTTATGCCGCAATTTTGAATTGAGGCAGTGACTGTGAGACATACACATCACTTCCGGGCGACCTAATTGCGCCGCCAATCGGATGCACATAAGTCACTTTTGGGCAACGTCGCTAGAGCGACGTCTGCCAGAACCTGTGATTAACTAATTAGTTGATGCTGAACACCGACGTCTAACCAATCAGGGATGCAGCAGGACATATAAAACGGCCCCTACATGTAGTACATCCACACACCACGGTGAGATGGCGGCAAATACAGGAGGTAAGATCACTTCCATGAATATGTCTTTATTGAAAATTTGAGGAACATTCTCAGATTGTGCTTGACCTACCTTCTTGAAATATAAATTTTAGACCTAATTTTTTCATATGTATGGCGGGTTTTGTTTATTGGGAGCTCCACATATTGTTGACCTCCCCCTACTGGGTGAGGCCTCCTGGCTTATGCCAGGGGGTTCTTTCCCAGCCTTTGTTTGGAATCGTTCCCTATATAGACATATACTGACTATTATGGCTCTGCATGCCACCACATTGGATTTGAAATGAAACCTCTACAACAGAATTCAAGTGCAGATTGTAACGTTTAATTTGAAGGGTTGAACAAAAATATCTGATAGAAAATGTAGGAATTGTACACATTTCTTTACAAACACTCCACATTTTAGGAGGTCAAAAGTAATTGGACAAATAAACATAACCCAAACAAAATATTTTTATTTTCAATATTTTGTTGCGAATCCTTTGGAGGCAATCACTGCCTTAAGTCTGGAACCCATGGACATCACCAAACGCTTGGTTTCCTCCTTCTTAATGCTTTGCCAGGCCTTTACAGCCGCAGCCTTCAGGTCTTGCTTGTTTGTGGGTCTTTCCGTCTTAAGTCTGGATTTGAGCAAGTGAAATGCATGCTCAATTGGGTTAAGATCTGGTGATTGACTTGGCCAATGCAGAATGTTCCACTTTTTTGCACTCATGAACTCCTGGGTAGCTTTGGCTGTATGCTTGGGGTCATTGTCCATCTGTACTATGAAGCGCCGTCCAATCAACTTTGCAGCATTTGGCTGAATCTGGGCTGAAAGTATATCCCGGTACACTTCAGAATTCATCCAGCTACTCTTGTCTGCTGTTATGTCATCAATAAACACAAGTGACCCAGTGCCATTGAAAGCCATGCATGCCCATGCCATCACGTTGCCTCCACCATGTTTTACAGAGGATGTGGTGTGCTTTGGATCATGTGACGTTCCCTTTCTTCTCCAAACTTTTTTCTTCCCATCATTCTGGTAGAGGTTGATCTTTGTCTCATCTGTCTATAGAATACTTTTCCAGAACTGAGCTGGCTTCTTGAGGTGTTTTTCAGCAAATTTAACTCTGGCCTGTCTATTTTTGGAATTGATGAATGGTTTGCATCTAGATGTGAACCCTTTGTATTTACTGTCATGGAGTCTTCTCTTTACTGTTGACTTAGAGACAGATACACCTACTTCACTGAGAGTGTTCTGGACTTCAGTTGATGTTGTGAACGGGTTCTTCTTCACCAAATAAAGTATGCGGCGATCATCCACCACTGTTGTCATCCGTGGACGCCCAGGACTTTTAGAGTTCTCAAACTCACCAGTCAATTCCTTTTTTCTCAGAATGTACCCAACTGTTGATTTTGCTACTCCAAGCATGTCTGCTATCTCTCTGATGGATTTTTTATTTTTTTTCAGCCTCAGGATGTTCTGCTTCACCTCAATTGAGAGTTCCTTTGACCGCATGTTGTCTGGTCACAGCAACAGCTTCCAAATGCAAAACCACACACCTGGAATCCACCCCTGACCTTTTAACTACTTCATTGATTACAGGTTAACGAGGGAGACGCCTTCAGAGTTAATTGCAGCCCTTAGAGTCCATTGTCCAATTACTTTTGGTCCCTTGAAAAAGAGGAGGCTATGCATTACAGAGCTATAATTCCTAAACCCTTTCTCCGATTTGGATGTGGAAACTCTCATATTGCAGCTGGGAGTGTGCACTTTCAGCCCATATTATATATATAATTGTATTTCTGAACATGTTTTTGTAAACAGCTAAAATAACAAAACTTGTGTCACTGTCCAAATATTTCTGGCCCTAACTGTATATATTAGATATATATATATATCCAAATAGAATTAAATTTTTTAAAAATTTTTTCTACTTTTTCTTCTGTTTAACCTTAGTACATTACCTTCACTAATGTCTTTGTAATTTTTGGCTATAGACTCTGTTATGAGATCCTCGACATTTTAATCATCGGCATCTTTTGAACCCATTATTGAAGCACTGGTGATGGAAAAATGAAGGAAAAGGTAATTTTTGTTTATAGGTGGTTGTATATTATACCTCCATATACTATAATTAACGACTTCTGCTCCTTTTTTTCCTTTTTTTAATCCTTTGGCCTGAAAATAACATCTTAGATAGGGCTGATTTTTTTTTTTATTTCAGCCCTTCACCCCCATTTAGGGTTCAAGTATGTTAGTAAGATTTGTGTTTTTGTTTTTTTTCTTCTTTATTTTTTCTTTGCTCTTCCTTCTACTCTTTTACCCTTCCTATCTATGAAAACACAACGAATAAAAAAATCTGACATTTGACTTTTTAGCACTTAAGTTGCCAAATGTCACTCCTATCGTGGTTGTCCGCTTGCCTTTCACAGCTTATTTTGGTAAGGACGTCTTTTGAAATTGGGGTTTCTCTTGGATAATATGTATGCAATTATAAAAGTAGATATTTTTACACAAGAGAATCCCTCCTTCCCTCTTTTTCTTTGTAGTCCTACGCACCTACATCTTTGAATATGTGATTATTCTTTGGTAACGTTCCTGATGGGTCTGCATAATTCTTACCTTGAGATATTTTGCACTCTAATAGGTTCTTTGTCTAAATTATCTCTGATATGCCTATGCCATTTGTAGCTCAAATACAGATATGTGTCTGGCATAAAAACAGCCACCACACAGGATATAGGATACAAACTTCAACCGTTATAAAGGGGTCAGGTTAATTTTACATGGTCTGAGTAAAGCGCTTTGATGTACAAATTGTAATGGCTAAGGATTAATTTATTTATGTTTCTCCTGATCTTCTAGGCAAGTCAGAATCCTTATCTCCGCCTTCTGATGAGTCCTACAATATATGGTCGGACGAAATGCGTAAAGATTGGAGAATTACTGCACTTCATGAATCAATGAAGAAAGGAAGTGTGTGACACCTCTTGAAAACCACAATTGGTTATTTATAAGTTAAGTGGTATCAAGAGTTCCCTCTCAATAACCCCCACGCTCAAGTTTCAATGGGGTGAATTGAGGGATAGCCGTCGTGGAATGGAGGCACCAAATGCCCTAGGGTGAAAATCCCCCATTGTCAGGCAGGTGAAAACAGATAATAGTGAAAGTTTAGCTTTCCATATAGTCACACGCTGTTTTTTTCATGATTCTTAACTTGTGTGTCTTATGGTTATGTCTTTTTTAGGTAGGTCTTGGACCTTTTTATCATTTTTGTTAATAAAGTAAATTCTTTTAACAAAATTTAAAGGTGGTAAACCATAAGTTCTTGAAGGAAAAGTTAGGAAAGAAATGTAGCTGCAGCTAGTTTACTCTAGATTTATATATCTTTGTGTGTTTTCCATATCTTTATTTGAAATTTTGAAAAAAAATTGTTTTTGGTGTTTTCTACAAAAATAATTAAAATGTTGTGCATTATTCAGATCTTATTTTGGAATTTTGAAATAAATTTGTAAAAGTTATTTATGTGAGTTTCTCCATATGATTTGCACAGGTCCCCGTTACGTAAAAGTGTAGATTTGTGCCATCACGCATTCCAGGGTTAAGAAAGATGATAGTAAAAAAGAGGAGGATGATAAGCGCAGATGGTGATTAATACCACAAACATACAAACTGGTCACAGGCTTTTATGATTATGGCCAGAGGTGAGAATACACCAGAAAATTGTTCATCTCTTTTCTGTTATATGGACATAATTGGCGAAGCTTATAGGGTTTACGGGGGTCAGGAATGGTTGCGGTATGATGAGCAGTTTCATCAGTGGAGGGCCATTTGGCATTCTATCCGGTGGGATCAGAAGGATATTGGTCTTTGGCTGAGGGAGATGGCCCCCACCAGATATGGGAATCTCGTTCAGGGGTGGGCCAGAATTTTCGGCCATTCAAGCAACCTCTCAAGACAACATGCACAAGGTCCTCCAGGTCAATTTGTGCCAAGAAAATCAGGATTATGTTTGCAATTTAACGAGTGTCACTGTAAATTCGGATTAATCTGTAGATACAAACACATATATTCACAATGCAATAGACCCACACATGGGGGTTTTATGTTTTTCCCGGAGAAACAAGGGAAGAACAGGTGCTGGTCATACCCAAGGGACTGACACCAGTGAAACTGCACGCAATGCTCCCTAAGTAGATTCCCAAAGTGACACAAGGCTGAGCTGCCAGCAGGAGGTTTTAGCTATGGTTTTGTTATTCCCAGCACTAATTATCAAATACCAAGCAAAATTTAAAATTTAAAATCAGCTTATCAACATTCAAAAATCGTAACAAAAAAATTGAGGAAAGAGGTGTTGTTAGGCCGGATGGCCGTGCCCTTCAGTTCACCTCCTTTACCAAACTTGGTGGTTTTTCCTTTGGGAATTGTGCATAAAAAAGAGGCAAACAAGTTTCGGATGATTCACCATTTGTCTTATCCACAGGGCAGGTCTGTTAATGAAGGCATTGATCCTGGGCTTCAGTTGTGGCCAAAAGTATTGACACCCCTGCAATTCTGTCAGATAATACTCAGTTTCTTCCTGACAATGATTGCAATCACAAATTCTTTGGTATTATTATCTTCATTTAATTTGTCTTCAATGAAGTAACACAAAAAGATTTGTCCTAAAGCCAAATTGGATATAATTCCACACCAAACATAAAAAGGGGGTGGACAAAAGTATTAGCACTGTTAGAAAAATCATGTGATGCTTCTCTAATTTGTGTAATTAACAGCACCTGTAACTTACCAGTGGCACCTAACAGGTGTTGGCAATAACTAAATCACACTTGCAGCCAGTTGACATGGATTAACGTTGACTCAAGCTCTGTCCTGTGTCCTTGTGTGTACCACATTGAGCATGGAGAAAAGAAAGAAGACAAAAGAACTGTCTGAGCACTTGAGAAACCAAATAGTGAGGAAGCATGAGCAATCTCAAGGCTACAAGTCCATCTCCAAAGACCTGAATGTTCCTGTGTCTACCGTGCACAGTGTCATCAAGAAGTTTAAAGCCCATGGCACTGTGTCTAACCTCCCTAGACGTGGACGGAAAAGAAAAATTGACGAAAGATTTCAAGGCAAGCTTGTGCGGATGGTGGATAAAGAACCTCGACTAACATCCAAACAAGTTCAAGCTGCCCTGCAGTCCGAGGGTACAACAGTGTCAACCCGTACTATCCGTCGGCGTCTGAATGAAAAGGGACTGTATGGTTGGATACCCAGGAGGACCCCACTTCTTACCCTGAGACATAAAAAAGCCAGGCTAGAGTTTGCCAGAACTTACTTGAGAAAGCCTAAAACGTTTTAGAAGAATGTTCTCTGGTCAGATGAAACAAATGTAGAGCTTTTTTGGCAAAGGCATCAACATAGAGTTTACAGGAGAAAAAAAGGGGCATTCAAAGAAAAGAACAAGGTTCCTACAGTCAAACATGGCGGAGGTTCCCTGATGTTTTGGGGTTGCTTTGCTGCCTCTGGCACTGGACTGCTTGACCATGTGCATGGTATTATGAAGTCTGAAGACTACCAACAAATTATGCAGCATAATGAAGGGCCCAGTGTGAGAAAGCTGGGTCACCTTCAGAGGTTATGGGTCTTCCAGCAGGACAATGACCCAAAACACACTTCAAAAAGCACTAAAAAATGGTTTGAGAGAAAGCACTGGAGACTTCTAAGGTGGCCAGCAATGAGTCCAGACCTGAATCCCATAGAACACCTGTCTAGAGGTCTAAAAATGGCAGTTTGGAGAAGGCACCCTTCAAATATCAGGGACCTGGAGCAGTTTGCCAAAGAAGAATGGTCTAAAATTCCAGCAGAGCATTGTAAGAAACTCATTGATGGTTACCGGAAGTGGTTGATCGCAGTTATTTTGGCTAAAGATTGTGCAACCAAGTATTAGGCTGAGGGTGCCAATACTTTTGTCCGGCCCATTTTTGGAGTTTTGTGTGAAATGATCAATGTTTTGCTTTTTGCTTCATTCTCTTTTGTGTTTTTTCATTGAAGACAAATTAAATGAAGATAATAATACCAAAGAATTTGTGATTGCAATCACTTTCAGGAAGAAACTGAGTATTATCTGACAGAATTGCAGGGGTGTCAATACTTTTGGCCACAACTGTATGTTCGGTGGTTTATACGTCATTTGATGTGGCTGGGCAGTGGGTTAGAAAGAGTAGACAAGGGGCACTGATGGCAAAAACGGATGTTGAATCTGCCTTCCGTTAATTACTCATTGATCCTGATAGTCAGCAATTACTTGGTTGCTATTGAGATGGGGGTATTATGCGGACAGATATTTGCACATGGATTGTTTTTTGTCTTGCGCTTTATTTGAGACTATTAGCTCCTTTTTGGAATGGGTAGTAAGAGATCTTTCTGGTCAGGATTCACTCATTCATTACTTGGATGATTTTTTGTGTGTTGGCCCGGCATTATTCATAAATCTATGGAATGTGTGGCTAAACAATTTGGTGTCCCGTTAGCACCTGAAAAAACTGTTCGTCCAACAACATGTACATGCTTTTTGGGAATTGTGATAGACTCCGTTAAATGTGAATTTCGTCACCCTGAGGATAAGTTGATAGCTTTAACGGCAGAAGTATCCAAAGCTAGGAAAGTAAAAAAAATTGAAATTAAGGGAAGTTCAGTCCTTGCTAGATAGGCTAAAATTTGCATGCTATGCCAATGGGTAGGTTGTTTTCACAGAGACTTGCTTGTGCAACGACAGGTATTAAATCACCTCATCATTATGTGCGGTTGTCGGCAGATCACAAAGCAGATTTAGCGGTTTGGGATACATTCTTGGAGCAATACAATAGACGATCCTTGTTAATGAATGACTTAATTGACAATTCTGAAATTAAGTTGTACGCTGATGCGGCATGGAATTCGGGTTTCGAGGCTTACTTCGAAGTTCAGTGGTGTGTGGACAGGAGGCCTTTTGAGTGGGTTAGCTCAGGTATGGTAAAGAATATTGCATTGCTTGAAATTTTTCTTATCCTAGTGGTGGTGATGTTGTAAAAACACACCCTCCAGAATAGAAGGGTTCGCTTTAAATGTGACATGGGAGTTGTTATGGCGATCAATAATATCACTGCCCCTTCCCCTCCCGTAGTCAGGGTTCTGCGGCAATTGGTGTTGGAATGTTTGTCCATTAACACGTATTTTACGATATCTCATGTTCCAGGTGAGAAAAACTTAATTGCTGATGCACTCTTTTGTTTTCAGTGGGAACAGTTTAGTGAATTGGCCCTGGATGCAGAAGTGGAAGGATTTTTCTGTCCTCCCCAACTCTGGAGCATGGCATCAGGGCTGCAGAACCATTAATTAGATCATCCTTAGCTGAAGCCATGAGGACAGCTTATCATCAGGCAACATTGGGAACTTTGGTTGAAATCCCGTGGGGATCGTTTATCAGAACATCGTGTAGGGATATTGTTGCTTTGGATCAGCAAAGGAGCTAAATACAACTGGTCACCAACGAAAATCAACCAGTTAATGTCAGGCCTGGCCTTTAGTTTTAAACTTTGTAATAGTAAAGATTTAACAAAACATTTTTAGTGAAGCAAATGCTAAAGGGTTTCCGCAGGGGAAAGATACAGAAAGATAGCAGGCGGCCAGTGTCTTATAGGTTGTTGGAAAAGTTGGGTTTACAATTGGAGACAATATGAAGATCAGAATTTGAGGTGGTGTTGTTTAGACTGGGGTTTTCACTGGCCTTTTTTGGTGCTCTGAAAATAGGGGAAATAGTAGCTCCAAGCAGGACTAAGGTTGGGGGTATTTTATCCTGGGACATTGTTGTAACACGGAAAGGGGTTGAGTTTTGTATTAAAAAATCAAAAACAGATCAGGCAGGAAAAGGAAAACGAGTGCTTTGGGACTGATGGGGAATTCTATTATGTGCTTAAAAACATTTTTCAACTGTTATCCCTGTAGAAATGGTCCCCTATTATGTCATGAAGATGGATCATTTTTGTCTAAATATCAGTTCAGCATTTTTTTGCAAAAATGCTTGAAGGCATTGTGGTTGGATCTTTTTCATTTCGAATTGGGGCCACAACAGAAGTGGCCGTGTATGGATTGAGCCAAAAGATTGGTCAGAGAATTGGACGATGGGAGTCTCAACGTTATCGGTCATATATTAGACCATAGGGTTTAAGTGAATCATTTTTTATCTGACAAATCCTAATAGTCATGCTTTTGTTGTTTATTTGTTTTTCAGGGCAGAGACCACACCTATTCTGGATTTTAGACCTTTCATATGCCTACTGGGGAGCGCGTAGAGCAAATGTATGGTAGACAGCTTGGTTTCACAAGGAGTACAGCAGTAATCAGGAGGCTTAAGTTTAGGGACATGGGGGTTGTACGACTTGACAGGGCACCAGATGTTTTAGTTTTACAAGTAGGGGAGAATGATTTGGGGATTCCCCCATTTAGGGAATTGGTAACGGATATAAAGCATCATTTATTACGACTTTGGTTATCATTAACAGGTCTAAAGGTAGTTAGGTCAGAGATAGTGGCAAGAAAAACTTGGCGAAGAGCTCGGTCAGTTGAAAAAATTAATAAGATCGCATTAAGTTAAACAGGGTGGTCTCTAAATTTGCTAGGCAGAAGAGGGGTGTGGCATTATGACAATCAGATTTAGAAAACACGTATTTGGATTTTTGGTTTGCTGATGGGGTGCA
>JARQOC010000009.1:124977121-124994147 GCA_033576535.1 Allobates femoralis
TTTCAAGGCAAGCTTGTGCGGATGGTGGATAAAGAACCTCGACTAACATCCAAACAAGTTCAAGCTGCCCTGCAGTCCGAGGGTACAACAGTGTCAACCCGTACTATCCGTCGGCGTCTGAATGAAAAGGGACTGTATGGTTGGATACCCAGGAGGACCCCACTTCTTACCCTGAGACATAAAAAAGCCAGGCTAGAGTTTGCCAGAACTTACTTGAGAAAGCCTAAAATGTTTTAGAAGAATGTTCTCTGGTCAGATGAAACAAATGTAGAGCTTTTTTGGCAAAGGCATCAACATAGAGTTTACAGGAGAAAAAAGGGGCATTCAAAGAAAAGAACAGGGTTCCTACAGTCAAACATGGCGGAGGTTCCCTGATGTTTTGGGGTTGCTTTGTTGCCTCTGGCACTGGACTGCTTGACCATGTGCATGGTATTATGAAGTCTGAAGACTACCAACAAATTATGCAGCATAATGAAGGGCCCAGTGTGAGAAAGCTGGGTCACCTTCAGAGGTTGTGGGTCTTCCAGCAGGACAATGACCCAAAACACACTTCAAAAAGCACTAAAAAATGGTTTGAGAGAAAGCACTGGAGACTTCTAAGGTGGCCAGCAATGAGTCCAGCCCTGAATCCCATAGAACACCTATGGAGAGATCTAAAATGGCAGTTTGGAGAAGGCACCCTTCAAATATCAGGGACCTGTAGCAGTTTGCCAAAGAATAATGGTCTAAAATTCCAGCAGAGCATTGTTAGAAACTCATTGATGGTTACCGGAAGTGGTTGATCGCAGTTATTTTGGCTAAAGATTGTGCAACCAAGTATTAGGCTGAAGGTGCCAATACTTTTGTCCGGCCCATTTTTGGAGTTTTGTGTGAAATGATCAATGTTTTGCTTTTTGCTTCATTCTCTTTTGTGGTTTATACGTCATTTGATGTGGCTGGGCAGTGGGTTAGAAAGAGTAGGCAAGGGGCACTGATGGCAAAAACGGATGTTGAATCTGCCTTCCGTTAATTATTCATTGATCCTGATAGTCAGCAATTACTTGGTTGCTATTGAGATGGGGGGTATTATGCGGACAGATATTTGCCCATGGATTGTTTTTTGTCTTGCGCTTTATTTGAGACTATTAGCTCCAATTTGGAATGGGTAGTAAGGGATCTTTCTGGTCAGGATTCACTCATTCATTACTTAGATGATTTTTTGTGTGTTGGCCCGGCTGATTGGCATTATTCATAAATCTATGGAATGTGTGGCTAAACAATTTGGTGTCCCGTTAGCACCTGAAAAAACTGTTCGTCCAACAACATGTACATGCTTTTTGGGAATTGTGATAGTCTCCGTTAAATGTGAATTTCGTCACCCTGAGGATAAGTTGATAGCTTTAACGGCAGAAGTATCCAAAGCTAGGAAAGTAAAAAAAATTGAAATTAAGGGAAGTTCAGTCCTTGCTAGAAAGGCTAAAATTTGCATGCTATGCCAATGGGTAGGTTGTTTTCACAGAGACTTGCTTGTGCGACGACAGGTATTAAATCACCTCATCATTTTGTGCGGTTGTCGGCAGATCACAAAGCAGATTTAGCGGTTTGGGATACATTCTTGGAGCAATACAATAGACGATCCTTGTTAATGAATGACTTAATTGACAATTCTGAAATTAAGTTGTACGCTGATGCGGCATGGAATTCGGGTTTCGAGGCTTACTTCGAAGTTCAGTGGTGTGTGGACAGGAGGCCTTTTGAGTGGGTTAGCTCAGGTATGGTAAAGAATATTGCATTGCTTGAAATTTTTCTTATCCTAGTGGTGGTGATGTTGTAAAAACACACCCTCCAGAATAGAAGGGTTCGCTTTAAATGTGACATGGGAGTTGTTATGGCGATCAATAATATCACTGCCCCTTCCCCTCCCGTAGTCAGGGTTCTGCGGCAATTGGTGTTGGAATGTTTGTCCATTAACACGTATTTTACGATATCTCATGTTCCAGGTGAGAAAAACTTAATTGCTGATGCACTCTTTTGTTTTCAGTGGGAACAGTTTAGTGAATTGGCCCTGGATGCAGAAGTGAAAGGATTTTTCTGTCCTCCCCAACTCTGGAGCATGGCATCAGGGCTGCAGAACCATTAATTAGATCATCCTTAGCTGAAGCCATGAGGACAGCTTATCATCAGGCAACATTGGGAACTTTGGTTGAAATCCCATGGGGATCGTTTATCAGAACATCGTGTAGGGATATTGTTGCTTTGGATCAGCAAAGGAGCTAAATACAACTGGTCACCAATGAAAATCAACCAGTTAATGTCAGGCCTGGCCTTTAGTTTTAAACTTTGTAATAGTAAAGATTTAACAAAACATTTTTAGTGAAGCAAATGCTAAAGGGTTTCCGCAGAGGAAACATACAGAAAGATAGCAGGCGGCCAGTGTCTTATAGGTTGTTGGAAAAGTTGGGTTTACAATTGGAGACAATATGAAGATCAGAATTTGAGGTGGTGTTGTTTAGACTGGGGTTTTCACTGGCCTTTTTTGGTGCTCTGAAAATAGGGGAAATAGTAGCTCCAAGCAGGACTAAGGTTGGGGGTATTTTATCCTGGGACATTGTTGTAACACGGAAAGGGGTTGAGTTTTGTATTAAAAAATCAAAAACAGATCAGGCAGGAAAAGGAAAACGAGTGCTTTGGGACTGATGGTGAATTCTATTATGTGTTTAAAAACATTTTTCAACTGTTATCCCTGTAGAAATGGTCCCCTATTATGTCATGAAGATGGATCATTTTTGTCTAAATATCAGTTCAGCATTTTTTTGCAAAAATGCTTGAAGGCATTGGGGTTGGATCTTTTTCATTTCGAATTGGGGCCACAACAGAAGTGGCCGTGTATGGATTGAGCCAAAAGATTGTTCAGAGAATTGGACGATGGGAGTCTCAACGTTATCGGTCATATATTAGACCATAGGGTTTAAGTGAATCATTTTTTATCTGACAAATCCTAATAGTCATGCTTTTGTTGTTTATTTGTTTTTCAGGGCAGAGACCACACCTATTCTGAATTTTAGACCTTTCATATGCCTACTGGGGAGCGCGTAGAGCAAATGTATGGTAGACAGCTTGGTTTCACAAGGAGTACAGCAGTAATCAGGTGGCTTAAGGTTAGGGGCATGGGGGTTGTACGACTTGACAGGGCACCAGATGTTTTAGTTTTACAAGTAGGGGAGAATGATTTGGGGATTCCCCCATTTAGGGAATTGGTAACGGATATAAAGCATCATTTATTACGACTTTGGTTATCATTAACAGGTCTAAAGGTAGTTAGGTCAGAGATAGTGGCAAGAAAAACTTGGCGAAGAGCTCGGTCAGTTGAAAAAATTAATAAGATCGCATTAAGTTAAACAGGGTGGTCTCTAAATTTGCTAGGCAGAAGAGGGGTGTGGCATTATGACAATCAGATTTAGAAAACACGTATTTGGATTTTTGGTTTGCTGATGGGGTGCACCTAAATGAGGTGGGCATCGATTTATGGGCATTCAAATTACAAGAAGGGATAGAAAGGGCCATAGCAACGCAGGGTTGTGGGGTCTCGAACCTTTGAGGTGGTCAAATTGCTCTCAGTGTGGCGTTGGTGGGGTCCTCAAAGTTGGTAACAAATTGGTATTGGGGATTCATTTGCATATGGACCCCTTCTTGGGATGGTGTTTTGATGGTGGTCTGATGTTTTGGGACGGCCATGGAAGGTCGGGATCCCCTTAACGGTTATTGTAAGACAGCCTCTCTCCTGTATTTATGGTGCTCCTGAGTCAGTGCTTACAGCTGGGAGTAAGGGAGGGGAGGGGCAATGTCATGGTAAATCACCTGATGTTTTGGAGCTTTGAGGACTTCGCCATTTTTTGTAACTGCAATGTTTTTCCCTTTATGTTGTAAAATAAAACAGCTACTGTGGCTAATGTATCCAAAGTCGTTGTTTGAATATTACTGGTGGCCAAGAGGGATGGAGGGCTATTGAACAGGATTTACAGAATCAGTTCAGGCCACGGGTAAGTCGATATACTGTACCAGAGTCAAGATATGGTAATTTACTTCATTTACACAACCTTAAAAGACCCCATCTGGAAAAAGAAAAGTTTAATCTCCAGAGGCGATTGGTCTTCTTTACCATGAGAACTATTTATCTGTGGAATAGTATATCACAAGAGCTGGTCAGAGTGGGAACCATCAATGGTTTCAAAGAAGGCTTAATTGGGTTTTTAGAAGAAAATGTACATAACTACTGAACTATATGTGTTAAATTATTGTTCTGGTCGTTAATCCAACACTTTGAATCAGAAGGGGCAATATTTCCACTGATAGTTTCATACATTATTGTTGTGGATATATACCTAACCTACATCATCTTGATCCCTCAGTTATACTGGATGATTTGTCTTTTTTCAGCCATATTAATTGTTTAACTCCTCAGAGACAATACTGATTGATTTTCAGTTTAAAGAGCAGAGTGTGTTGATCCATCAAGCATAAAGAGTTTTGAGTTCATTAAAATTTATTCTTGCACCTGTTTTACTATGACAGATAAAATTGTATAAGGAGGTCTCGTGAGGCAAATAGCCAGAAAATCCTCTTAACAGCCAAAGCCTTGGCTGGACCTCAGATTTCTTGCTACTTTTTCATGGGTTTAAGTAGGTTATGTATTTCGTTATTTTTTCTCTTTCTCACATTTGCTGTAAACCTCACATCCAAATATACTTTTCGGCATCACTAAGGAAGACTTAAGGCCCCCATACATATTGGAATAAAGTCATATGAAGCCCACATTATTAACGTGTAAGGGTTCCATCCCGACCAAGAGGCTTAAGTCCCTAAAAAGGTTCCTCCACACCCTCCAGTTAATGGATATCTGGAGGATTTTAAATCCTCAGGGGAGAGACTACATGTACCATTCCCCAATACATAACATGTATAGCAAAATTGACCTCTTTCTGACCAGTCATTAAATTCTGTCATGGCTTCCTTCCACCAGCATAGGCGGCATTCTATTTTCCGATCATGTCCCTATTTATCTTTCTATGAGGCTACCTGACTCATCCCCTGGACAGTGGACCTGGAGACTAAATTGTAATGTTTTGAAAGACGAGACATGTCTAGCTGAAGTGAGGGAGTCGATACATTTTTCGCCCAAAACCACACCTCAGACCCCACTCTGCAGCCTACGAAATGGGAGGCACTAAAATGTGTCCTAAGAGGGGTATTTATCAAACATGGCTTCAGATTGAAGAAATCCAAGGCTGGACCAACAAATGACCTCCTTACTCCATCAGCTGGAGGTCAGTCACAAACAAAACACTATCACGCACTATCACACACAACCTTAACAGAGCTAATGTTGAAGAGACAGGAGCTCAAGGGATTATTAGATCAAAAATACCTGAGATATACTGAAAAGACCAGGAGCTATATATTACTCGACTTCAGATAAATGCGGTCGCCCCCTAGCCCATCTACTTCATCCATGACTAAACCCAACATTTGTCCCTTGCATCAAAACAAAAACAGGCAGGGACACATACAACCCAACCGAGAAATTAGAGGTATTCAAAGCATATTACACTAATCTCTACAATGTACGTGGATGATTTTTGGATCTCTCCTATTCAGGGATGTTGGACAAAATTAAGCAATACATCAGACAGACGGCAGTTCCGAGGTTGCAGGATAGAGTAGTGGTGGACTTGGAGGAGGATATCTCTGAGATGGAATTGCTGAATGCTATTTAGTCCTCTCTGTCTAATAAATGTCCCGGTCCTGATGGATTTATGCCTAGTTGTTATAAAACTCTTAAATCCCAGTTGTCCCCTCAGATGCTTTCTACCTTCAACGCTGTTCATAGCGGATTGGATTTCGTGCTGCAATCTTTGAAAGCACATATTAGCGTTATACCCAAGACGGGAAAGGATCCATCTTCAGTTTTGAATTATAGACCTATTTCATTATTAATGGGGATATAATACTTTTTTTGTAAAAAAAAAAATTAGCTGAACAGTTAGCTCCATTTTTCCCCTCTGTGATTAATGCAGAAAAGGTGAGGTTTGTCAGAGGCTGAGAGGTGAGGGATAACGCAATCAGAACTTTGCTCTTGGTAGCTAAAGCTAACGCAAACTTGATCCCGGCTGGTCTGATATCTGTAGATGCCAAGAATCCCTTTGACAGAGTTCACTGGGGGTTCATGAGGGAGGCATTGATACAGCTTGGTGTAGGCCCCAGGTTTCTGCATGGAATCCTCTCCTTATACTCCTTTCCCACAGCTAAAATAAGGATCGTTGGGGTTCTGTCCTCTCAGTTCACAATTAAAAATGGAACTAGGCAGGGGTGTCCCCTCTACTTTACATCATTGTAATGGAATATTTGGCTGTCGCCATTAGAAATAATAAGGACATTCATGGGATTGAGACAGGACAGGTTCAACATAAAATGGCTTTATTCGCAGACTATTTTTATTATATACTAAACAACAGGACCTCGTGTGACATAGGAGCGGCGTCAGCTTACCGGGTCCGCGTGATCTACATACAGCCGGATCCCGGAGCTGCAGAAGCACCGCAATACAGCGTGAAGGATGCTTACCATGGTTTTACTAGGAGAGCACAACCACAAAAGGTGAGAGGCTAATCCCTGTCACCTAATGTACAGCAAAAATCCCACCCCACGGGTCCCTCACATCTTTTATTATATGTCTCACAACCACAGATATCTGTGCCATCCATCGTACGGGAATATTACAAATTTAGTTCCTTGAGTAATTTCAAGGTAAACTGCTCTAAATCTGAGGCTCTGAATATCTCTTTATCTCAATGGGATGTTTGTTGCATGACTATGAATTTCCCCTTCAAGTGAAAATTGGAGGCGATTAAATATTTAGGAGTGTTCATACCCTCATATCCTTCCAGACTCTTTCAACTGAACTACCAGTCCCTACTAACAAATACTAACGCCTTGCTATTGTCTTATAGACATCTTAAACTGTTTTGGTTTGGCCAAATGAATGTAGTCAGGATGGATGTCCTTCCCCATCTAATATATAATTACCCTAAGGCCACTTCCGTCATATTCGGCAGTGTTTCCGTCGTCGTATGCGTGGCTGCCACACTCGCAATGCCTTTGCGAGTCTCTCCTCACTCGCAATGCCTTTGCGAGTCCTCTCTCCTTGCAGCACCTGAGATGATGTCACTGGTATGGGCGGGGCTATATCACATGACTCTGACATCATCACAGGCACTTTCGTTGCTGCACTCTCAGCACAGGAGACATCATGCCGCTGTCTCACATCAGATGTGTCCTCATCAGTGATTCTCTGCCTCTGACATCTTGCGATAACAAGGGAACATAGAGGTGACAGAGGACCCCGGACTAAGCCCCCAAGAGCTGATCTCCAGGATACAGGTGAGTATAGTGAGTGTATACAGGCTTCTATCTATCTATATACTGTGTATAGTGAGTGTATACAGGGTTATATTTATCTATATACTGTGTATAGCGAGTGTATACAGGGTTATATTTATCTATACTAGCTGTGAGCCCGATGCAAATGCATCGGGATTCTAGAACGTGCGTTAATTAGATTATAGTAGCTATATTATTTTTTTTTTTATTTTTTTTTTTATTTCAAATTTTTTTGAATAACTTAATGTTATGAATATTTTATTTATTAGTTTTATTTTATTAGAATTAGTTAATGTTATGAATTTTTATATGGAATTTTTTTTTTTATTATTTATGATTTTATTATTGTAATTATTTATTATAGAATATTTTTAGAATATTATTTTTTTTTTATTTTAATTGATTTTTTTTTTATTTGAGTGATTTGAATTTCTTAGAATTAGTTAATGTTATTAATATTTTAATTATATATATATATATATATTTTTTTTTTTAATTTTGATTTATTTTAATATTTATTATTTTTATTATTTGTATATTAATTTTTTATTTTAATGAAATTTATTTGTATTAGATTATTTTTTTTAATTTAAATTAGTTAATTTAATTAATATATTAATTTTATATATTATTATATTTTTTTATTTTATTTTATTGGGGGGTGTGAATACTTTTTGGGGGGTGTAAGGACTTTTTGGGGGGTTGAATACTTTTTGGGGGGTTGAATACTTTTTGGGGGGGTTGAATACTTTTTGGGGGGTGTGAATACTTTTTGGGGGTTGAATACTTTTTGGGGGGGGTTGAATACTTTTTGGGGGGGTGTGAATACTTTTTGGGGGGGTGTGAATAGTTTTTGGGGGTGTGTGAATAGTTTTTTGGGGGGGTGTGAATAGTTTTTGGGGGGGTTCAATACTTTTTGGGGGTGTGTGAATACTTTTTGGGGGTGTGTGAATACTTTTTGGGGGTGTGTGAATACTTTTTGGGGGGTTGAATACTTTTTGGGGGGGTGTGAATACTTTTTGGGGGGGTTGAATACTTTTTGGGGGGTGTGAATACTTTTTGGGGCTGAGTGCTCGCAATGGCCGCGAAGTGGGCATTGCGAGTCGCTGGCCGAAAATCGAACCAGAGGCTCGGCCACAAAGTTAGCGATTTACCGCTCAGGCAGCGACTCGCGCTACATGAGCGGTAAATCGCTAACTTTGTGGCCGAGCCTCTGGTTCTATTTTCGGGCAGCAACTCGCAATGGCCACTTCGCGGCCATTGCTCGCGCTCAGCCAGCGACTGAACTCGCAGCCATTGCTCTCGCAGGCCTTGCGTCACGGCATAGCAGGCAATGGTGGTCACAGGAAAGTGACCTACCGGTCTTATTCGTCAGACACGAAGTTCCTACGGAATGTATATTATTAGATGTATTATCAGTACGATGTATATGGGGTAATTAGAAATGTATAGCAGCACTATAGTATATGGCGGTAATTATAGTAAATGTATAGCAGCACTATAGTATATGGCGGTACACTTACAGTACATGTATAGCAGTGCTATGGTATATGGCGGTACATTACAGTACATGTATAGCAGCACTATGGTATATGGCAATACTGCGGTCACCGCGGTCCCCCACTCCTCCTGGCCCCCGGTTGTCCACAGTAAAATTAAAAAAATCCTCAGTGAGGATACTCACCTGTCCGGCGGCTCGCTCCACCTCCGCCTTGTAGGTCCTACAGGCCTTTAGGACCTGTAGTTGCCTGGGCAAGCGATCAGCTGAGGAGGGGAGGGGGGCAGGATTGTGTTGGGGGGGCAGAATGAAGCGAGCGGGGCAGAATGAAGCGAGCGGGGCAGGATGGAGCGAGCGGGGCAGGATGGAGCGGGAAGGGGGGGCAGGATGGAGCGGGAGGGGGCAGGATGGAGCGGGAGGGGGCAGGATGGAGGCGGGGGAAACAGGATGAAGCCGGGGGAAACAGGATGAAGCCGGGGGAAACAGGATGAAGCCGGGGGAAACAGGATGGAGCGGGGGGGGAACAGGATAGAGCCGGGGGGAACAGGATGGAGCCGGGGGGAACAGGATGGAGGCGGGGCAACAGGATGGAGGCGGGGCAACAGGATGGGGGCGGGGCAACAGGATGGAGGGGGGGAGGGGGGCGGCAGGATGGAGCGAGCAGGGCAGGATGGAGGCGGGGGAGCAAGAAGAGCGGGGGGCAGGATGGATTGAGCGGGGCAGGATGGAGGCGGAGGAGCAGGATGAAGCCGAAGGGGCAGGATTGAGCAGATGAGCAGAATGGAGCAAGCGGGGCCGGATGAGTAAGCGTGAGGGCAGGATGGAGGCAGGGGAGCAAGAACAGCGGGGGTGAGGATGGAGCGAGCAGGGCAGGATGGAGTGAACGGGGCAGGAAGTAGTGAGTGGGGCAGGAAGGAGCAAGGGGGGCAGGATGGTGGGTGGGGGGGCAGGATGGTGGGTGGTGGAGCAGGATGGAGGGGGCGGGGCAGAATGGAGGCGGAGGGGCAGGATGGAGGCGGAGGGGCAGGATGGAGGCGGAGGGGCAGGATGGAGCCGGAGGGGCAGGATGGAGCCGGAGGGGCAGGATGGAGCCGGAGGGGCAGGATGGAGTCGGAGGGGCAGGATGGACGGAGCGAGGCAGGATGGAGAAGGCAGGGCAGGATGGAGAAGGCGGGGCAGGATGGAGACGGCAGGGCAGGATGGAGACGGCAGGGCAGGATGGAGACGGCAGGGCAGGATGGAGACGGCAGGGCAGGATGGTGGCGGGGGGAGGGGGGGGCGGGGAGGATGGAGGCGGCGGGGCAGGATGTTGGCGGGGGTGAGGATGGTGGTGGGGGTGCGGGATGGAGTCGGGGGGCAGGATGGTGTTGGGGGGGCAGGATGGATAGGGGGGCAGGATGCAGGCGCTCCTCCTGACCCCCTCCGCTCCCCGTGGCACCCGTCCCTCTGGGCCTCCAGTCTCTGCGGCCCCCCTCCCTCTGGGGCTGCACACCCCCCTCCCCCCTCCTTCATGGTGATAATAAAACTAAAAAAACCTCAGTGAGGATACTTACCCTGCGGCGGCTCGCACCACCCGTCTTGTAGGTGGCAGGACAGGACCTGTCGTTGGCTGGGAAACCGATCTGCTGGGGGTCAGTGGGCAAAGCGAGCGTCAGTGGGCAGAGTGGGGGATGAGTGGGAAGAGCAGGGGTTAGTGGGCAGAGTCATTGGGCAGAGCAGGGGTCAGTGGGCAGACCTGGGGTCTGTGGGCAGAGCTGGGGTCAGTGGGCAGAGCTGGAGTCAGTGGGCAGAGCTGGGGTCAGTGGGCATGGTCAGTAGCCAGAGGGGGGGGGGGTAAGTGGGCAGAGCAGGGTCAGTGGGCAGAGCGGGGGTGAGTGGGCAGAGTGGGGGGTGAATGGGCAGAGCAGGGTCAGTGAGCAGGATTTGGGGGTCAGTGGTCAGAGCAGGGTCATAGCGGGGGTCAGTGGTCAGAGCAGGGGTTAGTGGGCAGAGTGATTGGGCAGAGCAGGGGTCAGTGGGCACAGTCAGTAGGCACAGCAGGGGTTAGTGGGAAAAATCAGTGGGCAGAGCAGGGGTGAGTGAGCAGAGCAGGGGTGAGTGGGCACAGTCAGTGAGCAGAGCAGGGGTCAGCGGGCAGAGCGGGGGTGAGTGGGCAGAGCAGGGTTTAGTGGGCATAGCAAGGGTTATTGGGCACAGTCAGTGGGCAGAGCAGGGGTTAGTGGGCAGAGCGGCGGTCAGTGGGCACAGTGAGTGGGCAGAGAAGGGTCAGTGGGTAGAGCATGGGTGAGTGGGCACGGTCAGTTGGCAGAGCAGGGGTCAGTGGGCATGGTGAAAGGGCAGAGCGGGGGGTGAGTGAACAGAGGGTGGTCAGTGGGCAGAGCAGGGTCAGTGGTAAAAGCAGGGGTGAGTGGGCAGAGTGGGAGTAAATGAGCAGAGCAGGGTCAGTAGGCAGTGTGAGGGGTCAGTGGGCAGAGCATGGTCAGTGGGCAGTGTGAGGGGTAAGTGGGCATAGCATGTTCAGTGGGCAGGGTGAGGCGTGAGTGGGCAGTGTGAGGGGTCAGTGGGCAGTGTGAGGGGTGAGTGGTCAGAGCAGGGTCAGTGGGCAGAGCAGGGTCAGTGTGAGGGGTGAGTGGGCAGAGCAGGGTCAGTGGGGTGTGTGAGGGGTCAGTGGGCAGAGCAGGGTGAGTGGGCAGTGTGAGTGGTCAGTGAGCAGAGCAGGGTCAGTGGGCAGAGCAGGGTGAGTGGGCATTGAGGGGTCAGTGGGCAGAGCATGTTCAGTGGGCAGAGGAGGGTCAGTGGGCAGTGTGAGGGGTCAGTGGGCCGAGCAGGGTGAGTGGGCAGAGCAGGGTCAGTGAGGGGTGAGTGGGCAGAGGATGGTCAGTGGGCAGAGCAGGGTCAGTGTGAGGGGTCAGTGGGCAGTGAGGGGTGAGTGGGCAGAGCATGGTGAGTGGGCAGAGCAGGATGAGTGGCCAGTGTGAGGGGTCAGTGGGCCGAGCAGGGTGAGTGGGCAGAGCATGGTCAGTGGGCATAGTGGGGGTGAGTGGGCAGAGAGGGGGTCAGTGGGCAGAGCAGGGTCAGTGGTCAGAGTGGGGGTGAATGGGCAGAGCAGGGTCAGAGAGGGGGTCAGTGTGCAGAGTGGGGGTGAGGGGGCAGAGAGGGGGTCAGGGGGAAGAGTAGGGGGGTGAGTGGGCAGAGTGGGGGTGAGTGGGCAGAGCAGGATGAGTGGGCAGAGCAGGGTGAGTGGGCAGAGTGTGGGTGAGGGGGCAGAGTAGGGGGGTGAGTGGGCAGAGTTGGGGGGTGAGTGGGCAGAGTTTGGGGGTGAGTGGGCAGAGTGGGAGTCAGTGGTCAGAGTGGGGGTCAGTGGGCAGAGCACGGTCAGGGGCAGAGTGGGGGTCAGTGTGCAGAGTGGGGGTGAGGGGGGCAGAGAGGGGGTGAGGGGTAAGAGTTGGTGGGTGAGTGTGCAGAGTTTGGGGGTCAGTGGTCAGAGTGGGGGTCAGTGGTCAGAGTGGGGGTCAGTGGTCAGAGTGGGGGTCAGTGGTCAGAGTGGGGGTCAGTGTGCAGAGTGGGGGGTGAGGGGGGCAGAGAGGGGGTGAGGGGGAAGAGTAGGGGGGTGAGTGGGCAGAGTGGGGGTCAGTGGTCAGAGTGGGGGTCAGTGGTCAGAGTGGGGGTCAGTGGTCAGAGTGGGGGTCAGTGGTCAGAGTGGGGGTCAGTGGTCAGAGTGGGGGTCAGTGTGCAGAGTGGGGGTGAGGGGGGCAGAGAGGGGGTGAGGGGGAAGAGTAGGGGGGTGAGTGGGCAGAGTGGGGGTCAGTGGTCAGAGTGGGGGTCAGTGGGCAGAACAGGGTCAGGGGCAGAGTGGGGGTCAGTGTGCAGAGTGGGGGTGAGGGGGGCAGAGAGGGGGTGAGGGGGAAGAGTAGGGGGGTGAGTGGGCAGAGTTTGGGGGTCAGTGGGCAGAGTGGGGGTCAGTGGTCAGAGTGGGGGTCAGTGGGCAGAGCAGGGTCAGAGTGGGGGTCAGTGTGCAGAGTGGGGGTCAGTGTGCAGAGTGGGGGTCAGTGTGCAGAGTGGGGGTCAGTGTGCAGAGTGGGGGTGAGGGGGAAGAGTTGGTGGGTGAGTGGGCAGAGTGGGGGTGAGTGGTCAGAGTGGGGGTCAGGGGCAGAGTGGGGGTGAGTAGGCAGAGCAGGGTCAGGGGCAGAGTGGGGGTCAGTGTGCAGCGCAGGGGGATGAGTAGGCAGAGTAGGTTAGATCGGAACAGGACCTTTGATGACGTCACGATCATGTGATCTGTGACTCCACCCATCATCGTGACGTCATCAGAGGTCCTCAAGCAGGATGAAGAGAGATCGCGTCTGGCTGGAAGGAGCTGTGGTAAGAGGCCGGGGGGGGGGGGGTGACCGGACAGTGGAGGGGGTCTGTGCTGACGTGGGGGGGGGGGGGGGTGACCGGAGAGTGGGGGGGGGTACGATCGGGGAGCGGAGGGGCAGTGGTGATAGGCTGGGGGTGAGCGGACAGTGGAGGATGGCTATGGTGACAGGCAGGGGGGGTGATGGGGCAGCGGAGGGAAGTGTTGTGACAGGCGGGGGTGAGCGGGCAGTGGAGGATGGCTATGGTGACAGGCAGGGGGGTGATGGGGCAGCGGGGGGAAGTGTTGTGACAGGCGGGGGTGAGCGGGCAGTGGAGGATGGCTATGGTGACAGGCAGGGGGGTGATGGGGCAGGCAGCGCGGGCAGGAGGAGGATCATCACTATTAATATGTGTGCTGACAGCGGCGACGGCTCGCAATGCCCGCTACGCGGGCAATGCTTCGCCGTGATGACGTCACAGAGTGTGACATAGCCACGGCACGTCGGGGGCCGACACAAAACGTGCTACGGCAATTATATAGTAGATACTGTGTATAGGTGTGTGTATACAGGCTTCTATCTATATACTGTGTATAGTGTGTGTATACAGCCTTCTATCTATATACTGTGTATAGTGTGTGTATACAGGCTTCTGTCTATATGCTGTGTATAGTGAGTGTATACAGGCTTCTATCTATATACTGTGTATAGTGTGTGTGTATACAGGCTTAAATCTATATACTGTGTATGGTGTGTGTATACAGGCTTCTATCTATATACTGTGTATAGTGTGTGTATACAGCCTTATATCTATCTATATACTGTGTATAGTGTGTGTGTATACAGGCTTATATCTATATACTGTGTATGGTGTGTGTATACAGGCTTATATCTATATACTGTGTATAGTGTGTGTATACAGCCTTATATCTATCTATATACTGTGTATAGTGAGTGTATACAGGCTTCTATCTATCTATATACTGTGTATAGTGAGTGTATACAGGCTTATATCTATATACTGTGTATAGTGGGTGTATACAGGCTTCTATCTATATACTGTGTATAGTGTGTGTATACAGGCTTATATCTATCTATATACTGTGTATAGTGAGTGTATACA
Organism: Allobates femoralis; assembly: GCA_033576535.1. Classification (NCBI taxonomy): domain Eukaryota; kingdom Metazoa; phylum Chordata; class Amphibia; order Anura; family Aromobatidae; genus Allobates; species Allobates femoralis. The sequence goes on from JARQOC010000009.1 coordinate 124,991,496, forward strand.
GGCTTCTATCTATATACTGTGTATAGTGTGTGCATACAGGCTTATATCTATATACTGTGTATAGTGTGTGTATACAGCCTTCTATCTATATACTGTGTATAGTGTGTGTATACAGGCTTTTGTCTATATACTGTGTATAGTGTGTGTGTACAGGCTTCTGTCTATATACTGTGTATAGTCAGTGTATACAGGCTTCTATCTATCTATATACTGTGTATAGTGTGTGTATACAGGGTTATATTTATCTATATACTGTGTATAGTGTGTGTATACAGGCTTCTATCTATCTATATACTGTGTATAGTGAGTGTATACAGGCTTCTATCTATCTATATACTGTGTATAGTGTGTGTATACAGGCTTCTGTCTATATACTGTGTATAGTGAGTGTATACAGGCTTCTATCTATATACTGTGTATGGTGTGTGTATACAGGCTTATATCTATATACTGTGTATAGTGTGTGTATACAGGCTTCTATCTATATACTGTGTATAGTGGGTGTATACAGGCTTATATCTATATACTGTGTAGAGTGTGTGTGTGTGTATATACTGTGTATAGTGTGTGTGTATACAGGCTTATATCTATATACTGTGTATAGTGTGTGTATACTGGCTTCTATCTATCTATATACTGTGTATAGTGAGTGTATACAGCCTTCTATCTATATACTGTGTATAGTGTGTGTATACAGGCTTATATCTATCTATATACTGTGTATAGTGTGTGTATACAGGCTTCTATCTATCTATATACTGTGTATAGTGAGTGTATACAGGCTTCTATCTATCTATATACTGTGTATAGTGAGTGTATACAGGCTTATATCTATCTATATACTGTGTATAGTGTGTGTACAGGCTTACATCTATATACTGTGTATAGTGTGTGTATACAGGCTTCTATCTATCTATATACTGTCTATATTGAGTGTATACAGGCCTCTATCTATATACTGTGTATAGTGAGTGTATACAGGCTTCTATCTATATACTGTGTATAGTGTGTGTGTACAGGCTTCTATCTATATACTGTGTATAGTGTGTGTGTACAGGCTTCTATCTATATACTGTGTATAGTGAGTGTATACAGGCTTATATCTATATACTGTGTATAGTGTGTGTGTATATACTGTGTATAGTGTGTGTGTACAGGCTGCACAGGAGCTATGCTCTGCACAGAGGAGGCTGCACAGGGGCAATGCTCTGCACAGAGGAGGCTGCACAGGAGCAATGCTCTGCACAGAGGAGACTGCACAGGAGCAATGCTCTGCAGAGAAGAGGCTGCACAGGAGTAATGCTCAGCATGAGAGGAGGCTGCACAGGAGCATTGCTCTGCATGAGGGAAGGCTGCACAGGAGCAATGCTCTGCACAGAGGAGGCTGCACAGGAGCAATGCTCTGCACAGAGGAGGCTGCACAGGAACAATGCTCTGCACAGAGGAGGCTGCACAGGAACAATGCTCTGCACAGAGGAGGCTCCACAGGAGCAATGCTCTGCAGAGAGGAGGAGGATGCACAGGAGCCATGCTCTGCAGAGAGGAGGAGGCTGCACAGGAGCCATGCTCTGCAGAGAGGAGAAGGCTGCACAGGAGCAATGCTCTGCAGAGAGGAGGAGGCTGCACAGGAGCAATGCTCTGCAGAGAGGAGGAGGCTGCACAGGAGCAATGCTCTGCAGAGAGGAGGAGGCTGCTGCACAGGAGCAATGCTCTGCAGAGAGGAGGCTGCTGCACAAGAGCAATGCTCTGCAGAGAGGAGGCTGCACAGGAGCAATTCTCTGTAGAGAGGAGGAGGCTGCACAGGAGCAATGCTCTACAGTAATGAGGCTGCACAGGAGCAATGCTCTGCAGAGAGGAGGCTGCACAGGAGCAATACTCAGCAGAGAGGAGGCTGCACAGGAGCAATACTCAGCAGAGAGGAGGCTGCACAGGAGCAATGCTCTGCATGAGTGGAGCCAAGATGCTGGGGACGGCGGAGTGAAAATGCCGTGGCGGGGAAGATGATGACCCGCTGGTAAGTATGACAGGCACAGTGCCTCTATCCTCTGCTGACCACTCTGCCCACCGCACTGCGCTAACCACTCTGCCCGCCGCACTGCGCTGACCACTCTGCCCGCCGCACTGCGCTGACCACTCTGCCCACCGCACTCACTGCTAACCACTGAGCCACCATACTCCTGCTAACCACTGAGCCACCATACACTGCTAAAACACTGAGCGACCATACTTTCCTAACCACTACGCCACTGCGCAGTGCTAACCACTGAGCCACCGCGCAGTCCTAACCACTCAAGCCACCGCGCAGTGCTAAGCACTGAGCCACCGTATACTCTGCTACCCACTGAGCCACATGTATACACACAATTCATTTCACCGTACTCCCCTAAATATTAGTAAATAAACTATATATGGATTCTAGACTACCCGATTCTTTAGAATCGGGCTCACAGCTAGTCTATTATATATCTTCCAGACTGTTCCTATTTCGCCTGGCATGGAATTTTTTACTAGGCTGCAATCCTCTGTAACCAAATTTGTTTGGGGAGGAATTAGGCCCCGGGTACGTATGGACATAAACGAGAAATATTCAGCTCGCCACTAGCCAGCCCACGTGCACAGACCAATGTCCCGATTACACCAACTAGAAGTAGA
>JARQOC010000009.1:124994247-125035325 GCA_033576535.1 Allobates femoralis
TTGTGAGTGAGGAGAGACTCAGAAGGACTCGCAAAGGCATTGCGAGTGTGGCAGGAGAGAGAGAGACTCAGCAAGGACTCGCAAAGGCATTGCGAGTGAGGAGAGACTCTGGAAGGACTCGCAAAGGCATTGCGAGTGTGGCAGCCACACATACGACGACTGAAACACTGCTGAATATGACGGAAGTGGCCTTAGGGTAATTATATATTAAGATTCAAACTATTGACGGGCAATTGTGAAAAAATGACTGATTGTGTTCTTGGTTATATTTGTGCAGAGATTCAACTTGGGACCTGTCAAATTTATATATTTTTTATTTTATGGTTGTATGAGTTATCACAACTTATTGAATAAAACATTTATATGCAACAAAAAATAAAACAAAAAACAAATCCCATAAGTGCCAGGATAAATACATCTTAATCATCAGAACACAACGCTCAGCATTTTCAACTTGAATGTATTGAACAAACCAAAAAGAAGAAAGGTGATCATATCCTCAAGTTTGATTAAACAAGATTAAAAGAACCAAAAATGTTAACCCCTATTTATACATATAAATTTGTTTTCTATTCTATCACTAAACATGTGATTTATGAAGTGTTTAATAAGAATAGTACAGTAGTTAAATCATCGTTCTATAAATTATGAACTAATCAAACAATTAATAGTATGTTTTTAAAGTGGCATTTTATCAATTTGTCCCTTCTAGTGGGTGAAATGTAATCTTGTCCATAAACGCTTACTAGCAATCGCCATTTGTGGTCAAGAGTATGTCCGGCCTGTCACGGTGTTAGGCTCCGCCTGAGTTAATATCTGATTTTTGTGCACTTTTAAAATGTCTGGCTTTCTTGGATACACAAAGGATGGCGCTGACCAGAAGGATGCAATAAAGTAAATTCTACTTCTTCATTTTCACAGTAATGTCTAAAAATAATGGATTTGATAAATATAGACCCCACGGTTTTAGACCACAGGTTGAACAGATCTGAATTCAAGATTTTTGAATTGACACTATAATAGTTAAATATTTTAAAATATGATCCCATCACGATCCCAACTTTTTGGTACAGATGTGGCTAAGAGCATAAAAGACACATGGACAGTTTTGGAAAATTTTTATTAAAACGTTTTTTCTGAAATGCGTTTCAAAATGTTGCGTTTGCGTGATGGTAAAAAATTAAAATTAACAAATATACTCTTGTGACATATCTGGTGAAAGCCTGGACAGTTCTGAGTAGAATGGTGTTTATTTTGCTTCTCTATCTTATTTTTAGCCCAAGATAAAAAAAATGTAAAGTCATACCAGGCCAAAACTTCACACTTTTTTTAAACTTTAAAAATCTGTAAAAAATTAACTGATGAAGAAAAAAATTCTAAACTTTTAATTTGTAATTAACTAAAGTAGTACTTCATAAAGGAAAAAAAAATTTTAAAAAATCTAAAGACGTCAGGTAAAAAAAAATATTCATATTTAGATCACTTGATATGGAATGACCCATTGACGCTATTAATAGTAAAATATTTTAAAATATGATTCCATCGCGATCCCAACTTGAAATTTGGTACAGATGTGGCTAAGAGCAAAGCAGACACATGGGAGTTTTTGAAATATTTAAAGCGCGCCGATTTTTCGGAACTGCGTTTTAAAGCTTTGGCTTGCGATCACATGGGTAAAATATTAACAAAGATCCTCTTGTGACATATCTGGTGAAAGCCTGTATAGTTCTGAGTAGAATGGTGTTTATTTTGTCTCTCTATCTTATTCCTAGCCTTAGTTATGAGGAGAAATGTAAAGGCAGGCAACAGCAAAATTCCACTTTTTCCGAACTTTGAAAATCATTTTTAAAAAAATAAAATTTTTTAAAAAATGTTCTGCCACTTTTGCATTAGTCATAACATGCTTTATATTAGAAAAATCTCAAAGTTTATTAAAAATATGACGTTTATAACATGGGTTCACATGACATGGGAGTTATGACCCGCACAGAAACATGCGCCCATAAGCCATGTTTAAAAAAACCCACTTTTTTGGAATGGGGTTTTTAACTGTCGCCCATGGGAAAACGCATGCAGTATGCGCATGGCTAATTAATTGCGTTTTGCAATGCATTTTCCATGCCTTTTTATGCTCTCAAAGTCAATATGCAAGCGCTATAGTGCAATGCAAAACCACAAGATGGAAATCCCAAAAGCTTCTTCTAATTTTTGTTTATACTTCCTGGCAGTCCACTGGGCTTACTTTGTTTATTCTCTTCTCCCTCATCTCTACTTTCCTTTCCTTTTTACCCTCTAAATGAATGTTGTACACTTAAATTGTTCCCTTTGCATCTCGTTACCAAGGGCTCTGGATGGGAATACTCTGTTAACTTTGAGAAATGTCTGGTGACGACAAAGTCATAGGCACAAAAGTTTATATGGAGCTTATGCTCATACCACTTGGCCCCATAGGGTTTCTACATCGCATTTGTGGTTTCTTCTTGTCTTATACCATTTCCAAACTGTTCAATTTTCTGCCCTCATGTTGAGGCTTGGTTTATACTTTTCACTTATTGATTGCATATTCTTCTGAATGTATGTGCTCTAATTGTATCATCAATAAATAGAGATTGAACTAACTTTATAAGATACAAATACTGATAAATTCACAGTTATTCGTTTTTTATGCCTTCATTTACAATTTATACATTGAGGATTAACTGAACATCACATGACAGAGTTTTCAGTTTTCATCTTCTGTAGTGCTGTGGTTAACTTTAGTTCAGTAACAAGCTTAGTCCATAAAGGTTAGTGCAGGAGAACTGAACTCCTCACCTTACTGTGCTGGATGGATAAAGAGTGACATTAATTCCTCTTTAGTGACAGATCAATAAGGACAAGAAGATTAAGCATGTGGTAGTGGAAATTAAAGCTAAAGAAGGACTTTTGTAATTGCATTTACAAGGATGCCAGACTACCCAGATGCCCAGAGTATCTCTGCCACAGATAAATTGGTAATACATATGCTCAGTCTTCACATATGCAATAAATTGCTTAGAATACCTGAATTTACCGTACATTGTCATTATCTACAAAAGTTCAAGAAGAGCCTTGATGTGTTTCTTGAAAAATATAATAGTACAACATGTTAGGTTATAGGTGGAACTTGATGACGTTGAGTCTACCTTCCAGCTTAAAAACTAGGAAACTATGGAAGTTGTCTAGCAATTTACCTTATACAGTAGTTTCATTTTATAGATACCTTAAAATCATAAGGCACCACTACAGCAGTTTTTATTGCAGTGCTCTAGTGGTGCTTTAAATGTAAGTCCCTTGAGCACGGTCTTGTATTCACCTTACACAACTTTAATCCTATTCAAACAATGCTCCAGTTGGTCTCCTGTGATTTATGACCTGCCTTCATCCTACACGTTGGAGGTCACTTTTCAATACATCTCTATAAGAGCCTTGTCCTGACCTCATTAGGGTCTCATTCTGGCTCTCATAGAGATGCATTGAAAACATATGACAAAGCTTCTTACTGTCAGACGATTACAGGCACAAGATGGTTCCATGGGACTGGAGAGGGCTCGGTAAAGTAGGAAAACACCAGAAGGTGAGTATAAAGGCCCCATCTCACACAACGATATTGCTAACGATATCGTTGAAACGTCATGGGTTTGCAGTCGTTCAAACGACTCGTAATGACGTCGTTCAGTGTGACATGTACGTCTGATCACGATAATTAGCCAGATCGTTCATCGGAGGTTTGTGAACTGGACCTTAAACCAAACGAAGGGCGTTGTCCAAACTGCAGCATGGGTGTGTGTGACATCTCAATAACGATGTCGTTAATGACTTTGCCTATTCAGAACTGAAGGACGTAGGCGATCAAACGACCGCAAGTATTTTTCACTTGTCGCGGAATTGTTGCTGCTCGTTAAAGATTTATTTATGTGTGACATTTCACTAGCAATCATTGAACGTCGTTCAAGCGATCTAGGTCAAATCGGATCATTGATCAGATCGTTCAAGCATTGAAGCGTGAAACGGGGCCTTTAGACTAGAGGTCAGGAGCTTACATTTAAAGCACCACTTCTCCAGTAATAAAATAAAAAAAAAAAAACCTGTAGTGGCGATATAAAAACTTTGCTTTACAAAAAAGTTTTTCATTAGCTATCCATCACTGGGACTACATGTTTAATATTATAGGGGGCCCAGGAACCTTATTACAAAGGTGTTTTGATGTAGCAGTGATTTTCTCTGTGGACTAGTACTTAACCTAATATATATGAGACTGAGAGGATTAGCTCAGCCCTATTGGTACCTTTACACGCCGTACGGCGGCTGATACATCCCGTACATGCTACAAATGTAGCTTGTAGCGCCAATGTAGCCCGTCGTAGCGGCGTCTGAAACGTGACGCTGCAGCCGGAACAGATACCATCTGTTTTCCTAGGTCTGCTCGAAAACTGATGCTACAACGCGATGGTACGAGCTTATCGGGTGTAAAGAGGCAACGGAAGGGACTTTTGGGACACCGGGCTGTATGCCCAAATGTAGCTAAGGCTGACCCAGGCTTGGGATACGCGCACTCACCGATCATTGGAGAGCTCCTGCATGACGATTGGTAGTGCTGCCTAAGGGGACATATTTACGAGCTGTCAGTACACACTACACAATAGCGCTCGAGCGTGCATGGATGTCTCGCCTCCTGCGATGCCTGGCCAATCATGATGATATTGCGCTGTCCTATCATCGTACGGACGGCTCGTAATCCAAGATTGTGGCACGCCTATGTGCTGTCCCTGCTGTACCAGGTCCGCCCATATTAGCTTATTGTAGCGCTGTGTAAACGTGGTACGCTAAGCTACAGCTGGCTACTTGACAACACCCGGCGATGTAGCTAGCTATAGATGTAGCGTGGCGTAGCGCACCTTGTCGCGGCGTGTAAAGGAGATGCGTTGACCGTTTGTAGCCGTTTTGAGCGTGCTCGTGCACGTGAAGTAGCGGGATGTATCCAGCCTGCCGTCGCGGCGTGTAAAGGTACCTTATGTCTAACAGTCCCGTAGACATATAAGAAAGGCCAGAGTCACACATACCATCCGTTTTTGTGCTAAATCCGTTTTTGGGAACAGTTTGGCCATTTTTTTTTTCAAAGTCCAAAAATGCATATGCGTGCGTTTTTAAAAAAAAAGCGTGCATTTTTGTGCAGCATCCCAAAAGCCCTGCTAGCAGCGTTTTTGGGTAAATTTAAAAAGCGCATGCATTTTTTCAACATGGGGCCCTAAGGGAGACACACGCGTTAACACATGGCACATATAGGCACCATGCGTTAACGCATGCGTTTTTGGTGAAAAAAATGACTAAGTCCCAAAAGTTCCCCAAAACGTCCACGACCTCAGGGGACATTATTGGCACCCTTAGAAAAACAGATGAATTTTTCTAAGGGCTTAAAAAACTGATTTGTATGTGTGACCCTGGCCTCAGAAAACCAAAATCAGAGCCACAAGTCACGATTAGAATTTAGGGACATTAAGGAGCCACAAGATCCAAAACTTCAGAGCGATTATAAAAGTCAAAAGGCAACAGTACTCTTCTTCAGACAAGAGTAAGCACAATTGAGGGCTTTAGGAAAGAAGAATAATTGACTTGTCTAAGTTCAGTGTAAGAGAAAGACAGACGTAAAGTCATCTACCATTTTAATGGATTTAAAGTTGTAGGAGTCTAAACTTGGGCATAACCAGGCAATATGTGACAGTATCAGTTAGTTTTTTCATACTACCTGCACCAGGTTGTTAACATTCACATTACAAAGTTACATGCTTTCTTTTCATTAGTATGACTCTTTTCTTGGGTTGATGTTGGCAGCAGATCATTAAAGCGTGTTGACAACAGAACAGAGCTTTAAAGAGAACCAACCACCTCAGATCACCCTAATACACAGTTAGTACATGTCCCTGCACCCTAAGGATACCTTTCCAGCACTGTTTTTGTGTAAAATCTTGCATTAGTATAACTCATATAAAGAGTTTATAAACTTACTAGCCTGGTGACTTCTGGGCGTATCCCTCCTTCTGTTATACTTCAGGGCTGTGCATTGCATGTCTGTGCTCCCCCTCCCTCCGTGCCTGCTGCCCTGCCCTGATGGGTGTGATCGTTATCTCCTCTACACAGAGAGAGGGGGAGCACAGCCATGCAATGAATGCACAGCCCTGAAGTATAACAGACGTACTTGACAGGACGCATAACACATCCCCTTGAGGAAGCTGCAGCAACCAAGCTTATGCAGCGAAACGCCACGTCGGGGTTTTAACCTGACAGGACCTGTGGAGGGCACTTTAACCTTACTTCGATTGCATTATGGGTATGATACATTTATTGGTCTAAGTGAGTGTAAGCATTTACTCTGTACTCAAAAAAGAAGCACCTTAGTATGACCATGTTAGGGATTTCTCTGTCCCTGCCACTTGTTGCACTGGCACTTTAATTGTATGAGATTGTATTTATTCATACTATGATGTAATTTCTTGCTATTTTTTGTTTTACTCCACTCGTGAACATACTTGCTAGACTCTGTACCAGATTATGAAAAATCGCTTACCCTCTTGACATTTTATATTAATTATGTGCCCCCCGTTATCCTGTTCGGGTATTCTTGTACATGTACTGTTTGTGCCACCTTATTATCTATTCTATTGACGTTTTATAATAAATTGATAATGTTTTGCATAGTACTTTTTGTTCTCTTTGTTTAAAATATCTATTTGAGTACCTTTATGCTCTAGACATTTCCCCACTTAAATTGTTATGTGGAGGCTTTTGTCCTTTATACCTAAGCCCATTTGGGCGTTGTTTCTAATACAAGGCACGTGTGTGATATTGCCCCGGCGAAGGGCCGCAACCAGGTTTGCAGCATTGTCACACACAGCCTTCCCCGGCTGCAGGTTGAGTGGAGACAACCATTGCAGAAACTCGGTCGCCAGAGCTGACCACAACTCCTCAGCTGTGTAACTTACGTTTCCAAAGCATTTGAGGGTAAAGACCGCCTGATGGCATTGAGCCTTGCTGCCAGCATAGTTGGGAGGTGTGCAGGATTCCTTCTCTGCAGTTACAACGCGGATGGCATTACCAGACAGGCTTTGGGCGGAGGTGGAGGACCGAGACGAGGTTAAGGAGGCAGAAGCAGTGGAGGAACTCCTACCTACAGAGGATTGACGCACAACTCATGGGGACGGCAAAAATTGGACAGCAGACTCTTCTCCAGCTCTCACCATAGTTACCCAGTGCCCAGTCAGCGACATGTAACGCCCCTGTCCATGCTTACTGGTCCAAGTGTCTGTGGTGAAATGCACCCTGTCACACACAGAGTTTCTCAAGGAAGCGGTGATGTTGTCTGCGACATGCTGGTGTGGCGCAGGCACACCTTTCTTGGAGAAGTAGTGGCGACTGGGCATCTGGTACTGGGGCACTGCGACGGACATAAGGTCTCAAAAATCCTCTGTGTCCACCAGGCGGAAAGGCAGCATTTCTGAAGCCAAGAGCTTGCAAATGGTGAAATTCAAGCGCTTAGCTTTCTCATGACTTGGAGGAAATGGCCTTTTACTTGTCCACATCTGAGGGATGGAGGGTTGGCTGCTGTGTTGAGATGGGGTTGAGTAGTGTGTCACTGGCAAACTGCAGGTCTGGGAGGAAGGTGCAGGTGAACATGTACTGTTGCCTTCATCCAAACGTGGTGCTCTTGATGTCAGAGAGCTCAACACCAGCAGCATTGTCCACTTGAAAACCAAGTGACGACCTGCCAATCACACTGCCTGTTGCGGGTAAAGAGGTGGAAGGTCTACATCCAAAAGCATGTGTGACAGCTGTCCCCACAGTCACAGACGATGAAATGAAGAGCACACGGATGAACTTGATGGGGCAGATGGTGGTAGGCCCGCCCCGGTAGCCCGCATTCTAGCACGGTGAGCTTCCCACTGCGACTTGTGCTTCATGTCCATGTGGCGGTTCATACATGAAGTACTCAAGCTACTGAGCTTTTGGCCTCTACTCAGAGATTGGTGACAAATCTTGCAGATGACATGATTTGGGAGATCCTTGGCGATGTCAAAGTAGGCCCAGGCTAGGCAAGGCTTAGAGCCCATGCGAGCTGCAGAGGCATCACGACTTGTGCTCAGAGGCAGAGTTGTGGCTGCGAATGCAGTTGTTGACGTGCTTCCAGTACTACGTCTATGTCCAGGAAGGCGCAACCTAACCTCATCGTCAGTAGCATCCTCCTCCACCTCCTGTGCTGACCTCATCGACTGGCTTACTGTGGGTTGACAGTAAGTGGGATCTCCAACCTCATCATCATCCTCTTTGTTCTCACACCCCTCGTCCTCCTCAGAGACAACCTCTTCCTGCCTTGACCGAAAACTTAAAGTTTGTCAATCCAATCCGGTATCTGAGTCTCATCAGCATCATCCTCCTTGTGTCCAGCAAGAGTAGTTACTGTTAGGGAAAGAGGGTCTACATGAACGTCAGAACCTTCTTCATCTGGGCCTGGATCAGACTCACAAAGCTTCTGGGCATCAGGGCAGATTATTAACTCGTCTGGACTCACTGCAGCTTTGGAGCTGATTTCTGATTCCCAGGCTATTGTGTGACTGAACAGCTCTGCAGACTCAACCATGTGTGTTACCCCAGACTCAGTAGGGCGGTTGGAGACTTGGGAGCTTGGAGGAATGAAGTGCGATTGGGCTGACACCTCAGATGACTGGAGGCTTTGTGATGTAGTAGTTGAGGTGGAGGAGAGACCACTTGATGGAGCAGTTGTGATCCATTCAAGCACCTGCTGTTTTTGTTCCTCATTTACAAGTGGTACTGATGCTCATGTCTGTAAAAAAGGGATCATATCCGATTGTCCACGTAAAGAAGTTGACATCTTACTTTGCCTGAAAGATTGTCTTTCTTCAGTAGATGTTAATGTAGATTTAGCATCTACCCCACGGACACAAACTTTTTTACCCTTTCCACTACGCCTACTCCCATTCCCACCAGCAGCAGGCCTTTTGCCACTCATTTTGTATGGGACAAAATTTGCAACTGTACAGTTGTTGGACAACAAAAAGCCGGATGTACTTCACAAAGAATGAATCGGGGCACTGGACACCTTGTACCAATGTAGCAGCAGACAGTCATTCAATGGGGATGCTCACCTGTGTTAGCACTAGATAATAGTCCAAATATATAAAGAAAGGAGGCACTCACCCATATGTAAAGTTGGTCCCAGGCTTTTTTATTCAGCCTTCCGGCATGAAGCAGGGTGCAGGTTGCAGGGGAGGGGGTGGTGGAGGTGCAGACAACAGTGACTGTTTCGGATGTAATCACCCTTCAACTGGTCTTTGCTCCAGGAGCAAAGACCAGTTGAAGCGTGATTACATCCGAAACAGTCACTGTTGTCTGCACCTCCACCACTACCTCCCCTGCAACCTGCACCCTGCTTCATGCCGGAAGGCTGAATAGAAAAGCCTGAGACCAACTTTACATATGGGTGAGTGCCTCCTTTCTTTATATATTTGGAAAAAGCTGGATGTAAATCAAGCAGAGGTGACTGAACCAACACTGCTACTTGACCCAATGTGAGACCTGGGCAAGGTGCAGTTAAAAATTAGAAGTAAGTGACTACACAGGCGGTGTAGTTGTTTGTATTAGAAGTGGCCTACACTGCTTCTTTTTTAGTGGCACTGCTACTTGACCCAAAGTGAGACCTGGGCAAGGTGCAGGTAAAAATTAGTACCAACTACACAGGCGGTGTAGCTTCTTTCACAAGTGGGCTACACCACTGTGTAAGTGACACTGCTACAGTACTAGCCCGAACAAATTGCCTGGACTAGCTGCAGCCAAAAAATGCCTACTAAGACAGGTGGTGTAGCTTTCTTCACAGCAGTGCTATACCACCTGCCCTAAAGGACTCCCAGAGCTAGATGTGGCCAGATGCTGTGAAAAACGCTTGCACAGCACTGGCACACTTCTGCGTGGCAAAAACTTATAGGGACTGCTCTAACCTAGCCCTAAAAAGGGCTAAAATTAAAACTAGTCCCTGCTTCTATGAAGTACACCTGAAAAAGGGCTGCTAGACTACTAGTCCCTAATCGCTACTCCTATGAAGCAGCCCTCAAAAGGGCTGATAATCCTAAAATTCGCACTCTACCTCCAGTCCCTACTCCCTAAACCTATCTATCTACCTCACTAGCTGAATCAGAACACAATTGCTTGATTTCGCTCTATATCACCCACAGCAGCAGCAGTGCCATCTGACACAGAGCTACAGCAATGAGCAAATGGTGGCGATGGAAAAAATGGCTGGGTCTCATAGGGCTAGGACATATGACTTACACAGCCAATGATACCTGACCTTGCTTGTGTGCAAAAAATGCACTTTGCTGTGTGTATGTGTGATTGGATGACAGCCTGCACCACCCCACTGTATCTGCAGTTTGGAAGAAAAAAAAAAAATGGAGATCGCTATCATTTCTGCAGCACTGGTAAACCCCCCCCCCCCGCACATTATACCCAGAAACTGGATATTCACAGTCATTAACACAGTTAGGCTTAGGGTTAAGCTTTTGGTGATTGAAGCGTTATCGAACATAACTTGAAATTCGGCAGTTCGCGGTTAATTGTTCTAATTCGACGAATGCCTCAAACACAGCTTGAATTTGACATTGGCGAACAAATCGAATCGAACACCGCTCGTCTCTATTCAGGAAGTGTTCTGGCCATATAAGAAAGGCGTCTAGCTAGGATACCTTTGTTTGGTCTTTCTGATCTCCTGACTGGAGGTTGACTTGGATCTTCTGTTTCTTCCTTGCTGGCTTCAGATTTTTTCCAGACTTTAGCTTTTTCTTTTTTAGTGTCTGGGTTTGGTGATTGAGATTCTTGTTCTGCTTTCTTGGCTAGAATGACTGGTGCAACTTCATGGAATTTGAGCGAAACAGAGTTCTCATCAATCACTATGTCTCTGCTGATTGTTACTGTGTTGGTTTCTGGGTGCAGGATTCTGTATCCCTTTTGAGTTTTGCTATACCCTACAAGGACTCTTAACTTTACATGTGATTCCCACTTGGAAAATTTTTCTTTGGGAACATACACAAACGTTTTGTTTCCATATATCCTGAGGTGCTTCAGGTTAGGCTTCTCACAGTTCCATAGCTCATATAGAGTTTTATTTGTGGCTTTACCTGGCAGTCTGTTTTGAACATAGCAAGCTGTCATGATGGCTTCTCCCCAATACACTGTGCGTAGATTCGCATCAAACATACTTCTTCCACTTTCACAGAAAGTGCAGTTCTTCCTCTCTGCAATCCCATTCTGTTCTGGGTTCAATGGAATGGTAGTCTGTAACACAATTCCATTCTTTTTCAAAATGGTTTGAGTGGCACCCCTACCGCCACAGAAACACCTGGTACAGGGAGGGATTTCCACATCAGGTAAACTTATAACCAACACACTTCCACCCCAGACCTGAAGGGGAAGCTCTACTTGCCGACTTAAGGCAAGGTCCCTTATAAATTCAGGCCCGGGGGAGGAGTTAGTACTGCTTTGTACTGAACTGCCTAGGAAGACACCTGGTGAACAGAGCCACGCTAGGCCCGTACCAGAGGGAGGCCTAGCAAGTGTAAGAGAGCCAAGAGTGAGGGTCAGAGGCAAGGTGTACCAGAGACGGGGAGGGGGCAGAGGAACCATACTGGTTCACCCCAGAGAAGCAGTAGAAGCAACCCGGACACCGGAGTCCGAGTTTGCACGGGTCCAGTTAGCCCAGCAGAGAAGACCAGAGGACCAGGGAGACTTCAGTCTCCTGGCGGACACTTGTAGCACAGCCAACAACAGAGCCAGGAACCGCAAAGGAGTAAGTGGGGCCCAACAGAAGGTTCTCACCGCCTGCTATACAAGTGAGGGACACAGGAGAGGTCAGTGCCAGGTTTCAGAGAGGCCAGGACTTAAGCACACACACAGAACAAGCTGTCCTCACAACTCATCGGGTGTGGAAATCCTGAACTGCCTCCCGACCACCTAGACAGTATCCTGCATGTTACCTTGCTTCAACATCACCAGTAAAAGGTACAGAAACAACTTCCAGCGTGTGTGTGTCTGTTATTGCGGCACCTGATATTGCCCTTAACATAGACTGTGTGCCAGCATCTCCGCCTGCAGAAACACCTTCCTTCCTAGCAGTGCTGACAAGCCATCCTGAGAAGCCACACACTTGTTCCATTGCTAAGAGTGTGACAGAGCTGCCTCCCTGTGTAAAATCCCTATTCCCCCATCACTGCCCCGGGGACCCCACTCCACCTACGGGGAACATTACCAACAAAGCTGCTTCATCATCACCCCGGAGGTCTGCAAGCAGCGCCAGTATCATTACCGGATACCGTAGGTGGTGTCACAAACGCTTTTTATTTTATTTTTAGTTAACTCCCTTTTTGCAGCAGCCACCAGGGCCCGCCTGTGGCATCCTCTGTGAAACTACAGCCCGGGACCAGTTACCCAACGGCCCTGGGGTGGGTCAGCTTCTGGCATCAAGAACAGGATTTTGTACCCGGTAAAACCGGGTACTGTGTGCTGTGTATTGACTTTATTGAACTGTTAAAATTGGACTGCTATAACTGCAGCCACAGAGCAGGAATAAAGGGGCGTCACGGCTGAAAGGGAGCAAAGAAAAGCCCCACACCCCCTTCCCACCTCGGCCCTGCTCTGCCGAGAACTGACGAAGCACAGCGGCCTGATCCGGAGATACCCGAAGCGCTCAACTCCCCACCTGAGGAGCCGCCTACTGCTTTTTCAGCTGTAAGAGACTGGCTAAAGTTAACTAGGGGGAGCGAGGAGGGATGCGCAGGGGGTAACGATGCAACGATGCAACAGTTCCTAACCCAAATCTTGCTCAAAATGAAACACCAGCCAGGACCTCAGCTGGCGGAGCAGCAGCAGCACCTGGAGCTGTGGCGTCGATCATGCCAATCTCCCTACCATATGTCCCAGGAGCAGCATGGTTACCGCAGTACGATGGCAAACAAGACACCCTGGCTGGGTTCAAGAAAGAGATTTGTAATCTACTTGATATGTATGCAATGACTGGCAAGCAGAGAGCGTCTGTTATAATAGGACAATTAACAGTAGCAGCAGAGCTTGAAGTTGAATCCTGGACAGATGCAGATCTAAAGAGTCAGTAGCCCAAATATTTGAGAACTTGCAAATTGTTTTTGAGACCCGCACTGAGGCTGAATTGAGAATGAGGTTCTATAACTGCAGACAAACGCCGCGGGACAGTATTAGTAACTATGCCTTACGCCTCCAGGAGGCGGTGCGGACTCTGAAAGAGACCCTGCTAGTGTGCGGGATGAAAACAAAATGCTGGTTGAACAGTTCATGCAAGGGTTGCAATCATCCAGTGACTGTAAACAACTGCGCTGGTGGGCCCTAGAACACCTGGATGCAGACTATGTCATCTTAAAAGAACAGGCTATAAAAGCACTGCAACCCCCTATAACTACAGACCCTACATCTCAGCCATGGCAAGTCAGCACCTCACCCTTGAACGTGGCAACCTCTTCCTCACCTTCCTCAAAGCCTGATGTACAGGCTGTGACACCTGGTACTTCTGATGATCTACGCTCAGAGACGCAACAGCTATGCAAAGATATGGCCATGATCCTAAAGGCCTTGCAGCTCAAACCAGAGCACAAGTCGTCAGAAATTATCCAGCTGGCTGACAGCCCCGAGGACATTCCGTGGATGAGAGGAAAGAAGACCATGTCAATCCGGGGGAGGACCAATGACCGCTACAGCTCATCAGGACAACTTATTTGCCACCATTGCAGCAAGACGATCCACTTTGCCTGGTCATACCCTTTTAATCAGCAATTTCTCGGACCAAAGGACAAATCCCAGGAATAAGACAACCAGGCCCGTCTGACTGGCATGATAGATATGTGGGAGGACGGCCAATCCTGTCTATCAAGCTGGAAGGAATCCCCACAACTGCACTGTTGGAAACCGGGTCGCAGGTGATCACCATACCACATAACCTTTACAAAAGGTTCTGGGCCAATACTGAACTTGCTCCTCCAGATCCTAACCTCACTATTTATGCTGTAAATGGGTTACCAGTAAACCAAGTAGGATTTAGGGAGGTAACAATAAAAGTGAGAAGGGTGGAGCTAAAGGGCCAAGGAGTTATTGTAGTAGAAACAGATCCTAATGCAAGGAATCCACAGATGATACTTGGAACAAATGTAATCAAAAATTGTCTGGGAGAAGTGTTGTTTTTACTCCAACAGATTGCGGAAACTGCCAGCATCGGGTATCAGAGGGTCCTACAAAAGGAAATTAGAGCCCTCCTCCGCAGCCAACAAGTAACCCTGTTCGGTGGTGAAATTGGTAGTGTACGGGTCCCCATTGTGCTACCCCAAGAAGTGAAATGGTGATATGGTGTCAGGCAGCAATAGGCCTCAGAGGGTAGGATTACCAGGCAGTGGTAGAGCCCATGTACTCGGAGAGTAAGCCTACTATCTTGACAGCCAGGGGGTGGTTGTTGTACGCAAGGGGAGGGTACCCATACAAGTATTAAACTGTGGAGAGTTGGAAGTCAAACTGCCCAGATATTCTATCGTCGCCAAGCTGTTCACTGTTGACAACAACTCCATCCAGGCAGTGGAACCCTTGATCCCGCCAAACTCGGCGGAGAGCAACAATTCCAAGGGACAGCTGGAGAACTGGTGTCAGGACCTGCATGTAGGCACTGATTCCACTCCTTCTCACCACCAGAAGCACGGAGTCTATCAGGTAGTCCATGAGTATGAGCAGGTCTTTAGTAAGCATCCACTTGATTTTGGGAGGATTAAAGGGGTACACCATCATATACCCACAGGGAACCATCCACCCATTAAATAGCGATATAGACCTGTTCCACCACCTCACTATCAGCATGCCAAGGAAATGTTACAGTATGTGAATATAAAAAATAATAATCATTGCGCCAAACTGTTCTAAAAGAGCCTATCGTGATAACTATTATTTTTATTATGCTCACTCACCTTTTCTTGTTGTGCCCAATCTGCACAACAAGACTGTGAACTCAATGGTGAGGGAGCAGCTGTAGATCCTCTCCCATTGGCTCCTTCCCAGGCTGACAACGTGATGGAAAAAAACTTTTCTTCGATCCAGGCCCCGTGACCGGTCAGGTGCTTTCCACGTCAGCAAGGTCCTATCAACTAAAGCAGCTCGCAACCACCACACTCCCCATAGGGAGGCAAAAACCAAGTCAAATATCAAACAGTGGTGTTCAAGTTGTGGTGCTGTAGAAGGACACTATGCAGAACAAAGTTTTTGAAAAATTACCTCTTGATTTATTAAACAAAAATAATTAAGATTCCTCCTGGCAGGAGGAATCTTAATTATTTTTGTTTAATAAATCAGGAGGTAATTTTTCAAAAACTTTGTTCTGCATAGTGTCCTTCCATAGCGCCGCAACTTGAACACCACTGTTTGATATTTGACAAGGAAATGTAACAGGACATGAAGGACGCAGGGGACATCAGAGCTAGTTGTAGCCCCTGGGCAGCTCCATTGGTCCTAGTTAGAAAGAAAGCACTATGAGAATGTGTGTTGATTACAGACACAAATCGCATAACACATAAAGATGTTTAGCCCGTTACCCCACATAGAAGAGTCACTTGATGCATTAAAGGCTGCTAATTACTTTTCAACCCTAGATCTTATTAGTGGGTATTGGCAGGTCTCCTTGCAGAAGAAGACCAGGAGAAGACCGCATTCACAAAACCAATGGGCCTGTGTGAATTTAACAGCATGCCATTCGAACTCTGCAATGCACCTGGAAAATCCCAAAGACTGATGGAGTGTTGCCTGGTGCACTGAAACTTTGAGACCTTGCTGCTCTACCTGGATGATGTCATAGTGTACTCCAAAACCTATGAATAACATCTGAAACACCTGGCAGAGGTATTTGAAGAATTGTCAAAGTTCAGGATGAAGCTGAAGCCCTCAAAGTGCCATTTGCTGAAGCCAAACGTTTAGTATTTCGGGTATGTGGTCAGCGCAGAAGGAGTGGCACCAGACCCTGATAAAATCACTGTCATAAAGGACTGGTCAAGACCAACAACCGTCCGCGAGGTACGTCAGTTCTTGGAGCTGGTAGGTTACTACAGGAGGTTCATAAAGGGCTACACAAAGATGGCAGCGCCGTTGCAATACCTCCTGGTAGGCCAGACCAAGAAGGGCAAGACATCAGGCTCTCCATTTGAATGGGGTGAAAAAGAAAAGAACTCCTTCAGACAGATGAAGTGGGCCTTGACAGTGAAGAAATCCTGCCCTATCCCGACTACAACTTACCATTCGTGCTGTACACTGATGCCAGCAACATGGGATTGGAAGCTGTCTTGTCACAGAAGCAGAATGGCAAAGAACGTGTAATTGCTTATGCCAGCAGGAAGCTCCGTCCTACCGAGAGGAACCCAGAGAACTACAGCTCGTTCAAGCTGGAATTCCTGGCCCTGGTCTGGGCTATTACCGAACGGTTCAAGCACTACCTGGAGGCTGCAAAGTTCACTGTCTTCACGGACAACAATCCTCTGACCCACCTGGATTCCGCAAAATTAGGTGACCTAGAGCCAAACTGGATGGCCCGGTTGTCAAACTATGATTTTACCATCAAATACCAGGCAGGCCATAAGGTCGCCAATGTGTACGCCATATCAAGGATGCCTCACTTGCCAGAAGATGTGGATGAGCTAGAAGAAATAGAGCTACCAGCCTTCCATCGCCACAGTGCATTCCAGTGTCAGCAAACCTGTATAAAATGTCAAGACACCACACTAAACCCGTTACCTCATCATGGGTGGAAAGGGACGCAAGACAGTGACCCGGCTGTTAGCTTAGTCAAAGAGCTAATAACCCAAGAAGGCTCACTTCTGAACCCAGATGCTTCACCAGAGGTGCAACACCTGTGGAAATAAAAGAGCAGGTTGTTCATCTACCCGGGTAGGCTGTGTCACTGTTTAATCAATTCTAGAACACACAAAATGGTGTGGCAACTAGTGGTACCGAAGAGAGATGTCCAGATGGTGTTGGAAGCATACCACAATGGTGCAGGACACTTTGGATGGAAGAAGCTTGAGGTACTATTACGTGAGAGATTCTATTGGGTTGTCATGAGAAGCACCATAGAGAGATGGTGGACCATGAAACTTAAGAAGAAAAGGCTGTGACAGCCAAAGAGCACCACTACAGCCAATTGTCACCAAACAGCCCCTAGAACTCGTAGCCCTGGACCACTTGATTATGACACCCAGCAGATCAGGCTATACCTATGCCCTCACAATGGTGGACCACTATTTCAGATTCCTAGTGGTAGCCCCGGTAAAAGACTTACCAGCGAAAACTGCGGCGAGAACCTTTCAAGCATACTTCTGTAGACCACACAGGTATCCAGAGCAAGTATTGACAGACCAAGGTCCTGCATTTGAAGCTGAAGTATTCCAGGAGTTTTGCCACTTATATGGGTGCTAGAAAATCCAAACCACGCCTTACCATCCACAAACAATTGGCATATGCGAAAAGATGAACAACGTGGACTAGTTACAAACCCTGCCTTTGGAAGAAAGAAACATGTGGCCAGGAAAGCTACCTGACTTAGTGGACATGTACAACAACATCACTGTAAGTTCCACCAATTGCATACCATCGAATCTAATGAGAGCAAGACCCGGAAAATTACCAGTTGATCTTCAGATGGGAATTGTAGTTCCTGATGGTGACTCGCCTAATGCTGATTGGGATTCTAAATGCCAAGAACAATACAAGAAAGTGTGTGGAGAAAAGTCTAAATCAAATTAGAGAAAAACAAGAAAAAGAAATGCTCAAGTGGTTCCCTTTTAGAAGAAGGAAAGCGATACATAGTATGAGGGCTATCACCAAGGTATAGAAAATAATGCTTTATTAGAAAATACAGATGTCAGACCAGAGGTGTAACTAGGTTTTCTGGCACCCGGGGCAAAGATTTATTTTGGCGCCCCCCCCCCCCCACCCCGCCAATATATATATATATATATATATAACATGAAAAAAATCCTTGCAGCACACAGCTACTACCAATGATGTACAAGTGCTACAAGCCATATGTGTTTGAGGAAAAAGTTTAAAAACTTACGTTTTTTCAAAAAACTCAATAATCTATCTTTTAATTCTGAAGTTCTTAGTACAAGCATTGGCCAATGTCTGTTTGCTCATCAACTGCGACAAAGTGACTTCAGGCATGATGAGTCCTACTCTAATATCCCTATTCTCCTTGTCCACCCCCCACTTTTCAGTGGGCAGACACCATCTATACCCTCGATCACCTGTAGGTTAAAAAATCCTTGCAGCACACAGCTACTACCAATGATGTTGAGTGCTGTGCGGTTTTTCTTGTTATTTATTATATGGAGTTGCAGGCTCCTTTGCTGCAATGTGCACACACATTAACCTACAGGTGATCGAGGGTATAGATGGTGTCTGCCCACTGAAAAGTGGGGGGTGGACAAGGAGAATAGGGATATTAGAGTAGGACTCATCATGCCTGAAGTCACTTTGTCGCAGTTGATGAGCAAACAGACATTGGCCAATGCTTGTACTAAGAACTTCAGAATTAAAAGATAGATTATTGAGTTTTTTGAAAAAACGTAAGTTTTTAAACTTTTTCCTCAAACACATATGGCTTGTAGCACTTGTACATCATTGGTAGTAGCTGTGTGCTGCAAGGATTTTTTTCATGTTATTTGACTCTGCATCTTTGCTTGCACCAGTTCACACTAGTCTGTTGAGTGCTGTGCGGTTTTTCTTGTTATATATATATATATATATATATATATATATATTTATACCTTATATACACAGTGTCTATCATACACACAGTATATACACTTCATAGTGTGTGCATGCCTGGTGTATACATCTATACACCTCATAATGTGTGCCTGCATGATGATGTATACATATATATACGGTATATATATTTATACATCATCAGGCAGGCACACACACTATGAGGTGTATATATGTATACATCAGGCCCTGATGTATACATATATACACCTCATAGTGTGTGCCTGCTTGGTGATGTATACATATATACACCTCATAGTGTGCCTGCCTGATGTATACATATATATACATATATATATACCTCAGGTATATATATGTACACATCAGGCAGGCACACTATGAGGTGTATATATGTATACATCACCAAGCAGGCACACACTATGAGGTATAATACCTCATAGTTCCTGATGTTTACATATTCATTTATACACCTCATACTCCCAGCCCAGGACAGCCCCTCCCCCTGTTTAGGTTACTTTTTTACTTGTAAAGTAGTAGCCTATTCAGGACGGACCGGACTCAGAGGAGGCAGCCCGCAGGCAGGCAAGCTGCAGCAGCTCGAAGCTCCTCTTCATCTTCTCTCTTCTCTGTCCCACTGTGCGGTGCGCCGGGTGACGTCTGCCGCAGCGCGACATGACCCGGGGGGTGGGAACTGCTGCCCTGCTGCCAGGGGGCGGATCAGCAGCAAGGGTTTAGCACACACAGCGCCGCGGCCGCCCGTGCACTGCACAATTTGCAGGGCGGCGCGGAGGAGATTAGCTCCGTCGCTGCAGTACCACCGCTGCCAGACTCCTGGTCACCTGATGATGGCGCCGGCGCCCCCGCACTGACTTGCGCCCGGTGCAAAAAGTCCGGCTGCACCCCCTAGATACGCCCCTGTGTCAGACACAACTTAAAAAAAAGGTCATAAAAACAATTAAAAATAGGGAAAAAAGGGCCCTACATATGGAGGGGTCACCCCAGACTGATTTTACATCTAGTTGCATATATATACCAAATACCAGTGCTATTATGTTCTTTAATGTGCAAATAGGATATTGCCCACTTGTGAGACAAGTAACCACATAATCATAGCAACAGGAAAGATTATAAGCAACCTCTTAGTAACTAGAGATGAGCCACCACCCCGGTGTTCGAATTCGATTCGTCGAATTTGATGTGTGTTCGTCGAATGTTCATCAAACAACGTCGAATCCCATTGAAAACAATGGCAGGCAAACACAAACACATACAAACACATAGAAAACATCTTCTAAGGTGTCCAAAAGGTGGCAAACTACTCAAAACACACAACAAACACATGGAAAAGTGACAAGTACATATAAAAATGTGAAAAGAAAAGAGGTGGATGAGTAAAAGGAGGAGACACAGATATAGGCATGTCATGCCCCGCTAAAATCCGTTTTTTACTCCAATGTTTGTAAGGCATCATGCAGACGATGAGTATTTGGAGAGTTTTACTTCAGTATCTGTAAGGCCACGTTCAGACAATGAGAACTTGGTGAGTTTTACTTCAGTATCTGTAAGGCCATGCTCAGACAAGGAGAACTTGGTGAGTTTTACTTCAGTATCTGTAAGTGTCGAGCCCACTGGGACAGGGGTACTCGGTACCAGACCGGGTCTGCTACTGGGGAAGTCACGGGTGGTCCTAGTCCGGACCGTGTCCCGGGCCCTGGCAATAATGAAGGGGATAATGTCAGTCGTGACGCCACCCACAGTGTGTGGCCAATAGTGGGCCACCGCTGCCGCAGAACCTCCGGGGATGATGTGATGGCAGCTAAGATGGAATAGTTCTCCGTGGGCAGAACTGAGTTCCCCGGGGCAGTGTTGGTAAAGTCTATTGTGTAGTGTGCAGGCCTTGTGCTGAGTGTAGTACACTTACTGTCCAGACGCTGCAGGAATCCTCCTTCAGTGTTGGAGCTGACAAGTTGTGGCTCTCCAGGCGGGGATCTTCTGCAGACCTGAGTGGAGGGAATTCTATGCAAGCAGAAACATGCGAGGGAGTCGGAGTCAGGGTTCACCGTGTTTACTTCTCAACGTTCTCTCAGTTACAGTTCACAGTCACAGTTTAGTCTGTACACGGGCATAACTCTCCCCTCCGGGTTCCTTTACTCCCTGCAGCCAGGTTGTTCCTTCTATGACTCTTCACTCTGTCTCTCTGTCCTTTCCAGGCTTTTGACTCTCTTTCTTGTTCACTTGGTTGTGTGTGACTCCGGACAGTATGGCGGTGGCTCATACTCCTGTGAGCCCTCCGGGTTGCCACTGAGCTGCCTGTCCTTTGGGGTAGGGACCCCAACGAGTAGCTGAGGTCCCCCGTTGGTTGTCTGGAGATGCCGGGTGAAGCAATGGTCCCCTCTAGAGCCGACACTCTACTCTAGCCTAGCCTCCAATAGTCCTCGGTGGTGAGGCTCTACCAGGCTCTCTCTAACCGTGTCTTCAGGTTCAATAGGAGGGCTACTGCCGTCTCAGCTGGGGGTTCTAGGACCCAGTATCACTGGTCCTCTCATCCCTCACACTCCTGGGGTGCTGGCTCCGGATGGGCTTTCTCTCTGTGGCTCACACTGGCTCTCCAAATTCTGCGCTCCTTTCACCCCACTCTTCCAGGACGTGTGATCTCTGTCTTTGCTGCTCAGCCTTCACCGACCTACTGACTCCTTTCTCCTCCCCCTGCTCTATATCTACCCTCTGTCACCTGACTTGCTTGTTTGCCCACCCACTGTCTCTAAACCCACCACCCCTTGCCTGTTCCCAGGCTCTGGGTTGGGTGCTGCTTTCTACTGCTATGTGGGTTGTGTGGGCTGTGAGGGTGTTGGTGTTCAACTGTCGTTCCTACCTTCCTGGCTGCAGTTCCCTTTGTGGCCTCTTGGACGCAGGGGCGCCACATAAGGCCATGCTCAGACAAGGAGAACTTGGTGAGTTTTACTTCACTATCTGTAAGGCTACATTCAGACGAGGAGTACTTGGTGAGTTTTACTTCACTATCTGTAAGGCTACGTTCAGACAAGGAGAACTTGGTGAGTTTTACTTCAGTATCTGTAAGGCCATGCTCAGACAAGAATTGGTATCGATTGTCGTCTGAGTCATGTCCGTACAAAAGGGATCATATCAGAATCTCCACAGAAAGAAGTGGACATCTTACTTTGGCTGGAAGATTGCCTTTCTTCAGTAGATGTTAATGTAGATTTAGCATCTACCCCATGGACACACACTTTTTTTTCCCTTTCTACCACGCCTACTCCCATTCCCACCAGCAGCAGACCTTTTGCCACTCATTTTGTATGGGACAAAATTTGCAACTGTACAGTTGTTGGACCAAAAAAGCTGGATGTAAATCAAGCAGAGGTGACTGAACCAACACTGATACTTGACCCAAAGTGAGACCTGGGCAAGGTGCAGTTAAAAATTAGAAGTAAGTAACTACACAGGCGGTGTAGTTGTTTGTATTAGAAGTGGCCTACACTACTTATTTTTGTGGCACTGCTACTTCACCCGAAGTGAGACCTAGGCAAGGTGCAGTTAAAAATTAGAAGTAAGTAACTACACAGGCGGTGTAGTTGTTTGTATTAGAAGTGGCCTACACTACTTATTTTTGTGGCACTGCTACTTGACCCAATGTGAGACCTGGGCAAGGTGCAGGTAAAAATTAGAAGCAAGTAACTACACAGGCAGTGTAGTTGTTTGTATTAGAAGTGGCCTACACTGCTTCTTTTTGTGGCACTGCTACTTGACCCAAAGTGAGACCTGGGCAAGGTGCAGTTAAAAATTAGAAGTGACTACACAGGCGGTGTAGTTGTTTGTATTAGAAGTGGCCTACACTGCTTCTTTTTTAGTGGCACTGCTACTTGACCCAAAGTGAGACCTGGGCAAGGTGCAGTTAAAAATTAGTAGGAACCGCACAGGCGGTGTAGCTTCTTTCACAAGTGGGCTACAGCACTGTGTAAGTGACACTGCTACAGTACTAGCCCGTACAAATTGCCTGGACTAGATGCAGCCAAAAAATGCCTACTTAAGACAGGTGGTGTAGCTTTCTTCACAGCAGTGCTACATTACCTGCCCTAAAGGACTCCCAGAGCTAGATGTGGCCAGATGCTGTGAAAAACACTTGCACAGCACTGGCACACTTCTGCCTGGCAAAAACTAATAGGGACTGCTCTAACCTAGCCCTAAAAAGGGCTGAAATTAAAACTAGTCCCTGCTTCTATGAAGTACACCTGAAAAAGGGCTGCTAGACTACTAGTCCCTAGTCCCTAATCGCTACTCCTATGAAGCAGCCCTCAAAAGGGCTGATACTCCTAAAATTCGCACCCTACCTCCAGTCCCTACTCCCTAAACCTATCTATCTACCTCACTAGCTGAATCAGAACACAATTGCTTGATTTCGCTCTATATCGCCCACAGCAGCAGCAGTGCCGTCTGACACAGAGCTACAGCAATGAGCAAATGGTGGCGATGGAGAAAATGGCTGGGTCTTATAAGGCTAGGACATGTGACTTACACAGCCAATGATGCCTGACCTTGCTTGTGTGCAAAAAATGCACTTTGCTGTGTGTATGTATGAATGGATGACAGCCTGCACCGCCCCACTGTATCTGCAGTTTGGAGAAAAAAAAATGAAGATCGCTATAATTTCTGCAGCACTGGTACAACACATCCCCCCCGCACCCTATACCTATAAACTAGATATTCACATTCATTAACATGGTTAGGGTTAGGGTTAAGCTTTTGGTGATCGAAGCGTTATCGAACATAACCTCGAACTGCCGAATTTCAAGCTAGTTGTTCTAATTCGTCGAATGCCTCGAACACCACCCAAAACAGCTCGAATTTGAGATTGGCGAACAAATCGAATCGGACACCGCTTATCTCTACCCTTGAGCTATGTTGTGGTTCATGAAGGATGTGGTCCTTATGGTCAGTATAGGAGCCGTGGGTATGCCTGGATAGAGGGATTTGTATGTTTAGATTAGAAGGGGAGAAGGAATTAATGATGGTGGAGGAATAGGGTGGTATAACTTACTTATCATGCATGTTGATAAGAGTTTGCTAAATATAAGTGCCTAATAGCCATAGTGTGTATTTAAAACCCCTTCTGGTTTCATAGAACCTTCTAGAAAGATCTAGTTCAATCCCCATTGGTGAAAATGGTATAATGATAAAGTTATAGGCATTTACCCTTAGTAGTTCTGAACTGAGGGCTGTCCTGTACAAGGTAATGGTCACTTATGCCTTTAGGTTAGCCAGGGTCAGAGCGGTCGCTCTATGTGGCTGTGGAGGTAAGTTGCATAAACATTAGCTTGTGTCAATGAGCGGAGAAAAATCTACTTAACTTAATTGACCGGGTCATCATGGCTCACTCACAGTGGTGGCACGGCGGTGGAGTGTGTTCACACTCAGTTGTAGCAAGGAGGAGTCACAAGGAGCACTGTGTATTGCTCCTTTTTGAACTGTTCTGCCCATGTGACAGGAAGTGATGATTGCTGGTCTCAGGACAGGATGTGACATCACCTGCACATGCTCAGATGAAGTGTGAGGCTTATGGCGGCTGCCATGTTTTTGGTTTGATAGCTAGGTTATAGAAGTCATGTGATCGCATCGGGTCCCATGACAGTGTGATGATACACCATATACTTGATCATAGTATAGTCTTAAGGGTAATGTTGTTAAGAGGATGGCGGTTTATTAGCGATGTGACCCCAATGTGTTACAGGGTAACAGCTATCAGACTGTGGGGTTTGTTATGTATTTTAAGGTTAAATGTAACACTTAAGGCCACGATGTTAGACTGAGATTCAACTAGTGTGGGGCAATGGTTTAACAACATTGAAAACTATATAACCAGTGTTGTAGTCAATATAAGATAAAGTACACTATGTATGGGCCATAAAGATGTTACTGAGTCTGGATGCTAGTATGTCAAAGATCTGATGATATCTTATATATAAAACCCGAAGGCCACTTCCGGAAAAGGCCACGCCCACTTCCGTGATGGTCTTCGCCCAGGCTCATCCAGTGCACTGTAGCCGGGCTGCCCCCGGCTACAGGCACCGGCACACGGAGCGTTCCGATCTCGGAAGTTCCGTGTGCCCTCCAGCCACTCCCCTCCACCCTCTGCCCTCCAGCCAGTAGCTACATACCGGGGGGCAGGGGGGGCCCATTGCCCGCCACCTCGGGGGGCCCACACACACCCTGCGGATACCCGTGCTCCCTGCTGTCTGCCTACAGAGGAGGGAGGGCGGGACTTCCTCTCCTGCAGCTCTGCCCGCCCCTCCTCTCCTGCTACAGTACACCTGATGGCCGGCCCGCGGTGAGTCTGCCCTGCCGGCTCCAGCAGCCTCTGCCCTCCAGCCTCCTCTGCCCTGGCCTCTGCCCTCCAGCCTCCTCTGCCCTGGCCTCTGCCCTCCAGCCTCCTCTGCCCTCCAGCCTCCTCTGCCCTGGCCTCTGCCCTCCAGCCTCCTCTGCCCTGGCCTCTGCCCTACAGCCTCCTCTGCCCTGCCCTCTGCCCTACAGCCTCCTCTGCCCTGGCCTCTGCCCTACAGCCTCCTCTGCCCTGGCCTCTGCCCTACAGCCTCCTCTGCCCTGGCCTCTGCCCTACAGCCTCCTCTGCCCTGGCCTCTGCCCTACAGCCTCCTCTGCCCTGGCCTCTGCCCTACAGCCTCCTCTGCCCTGGCCTCTGCCCTACAGCCTCCTCTGCCCTCCAGCCTCCTCTGCCCTGGCCTCTGCCCTCCAGCCTCCTCTGCCCTCCAGCCTCCTCTGCCCTCCAGCCTCCTCTGCCCTAGCCTCTGCCCTCCAGCCTCCTCTGCCCTGGCCTCTGCCCTCCAGCCTCCTCTGCCCTCCAGCCTCCTCTGCCCTGGCCTCTGCCCTCCAGCCTCCTCTGCCCTGGCCTCTGCCCTCCAGCCTCCTCTGCCCTGGCCTCTGCCCTCCAGCCTACTCTGCCCTCCAGCCTCCTCTGCCCTGCAGCCTCTGCCCTCCAGCCTCCTCTGCCCTGGCCTCTCCCCTCTAGCCTCCTCTGCTCTGGCCTCTGCCCTCCAGCCTCCTCTGCCCTGGCCTCTGCCCTCCAGCCTCCTCTGCCCTGGCCTCTGCCCTCCAGCCTCCTCTGCCCTGGCCTCTGCCCTCCAGCCTCCTCTGCCCTGGCCTCTGCCCTCCAGCCTCCTCTGCCCTGGCCTCTGCCCTCCAGCCTCCGCCCTCCTCTGCCCTCCAGCCTCCGCTCTCCTCTGACCTCCAGCCTCCGCTCTCCTCTCCCTGTCCTCTGCCCTCCACCCTCCGCTCTCCTCTCCCTGTCCTCTGCCCTCCAGCCTCTGCCCTCCAGCCTCCGCCCTCCTCTGCCCTCCAGCCTCTGCTCTCCTCTCCCTGTCCTCTGCCCTCCAGCCTCCAGCCTCCGCTCTGCTCTCCCTGTCCTCTGCCCTCCAGCCTCCGCTCTCCTCTGACCTCCAGCCTCCACTCTCCTCTGACCTCCAGCCTCCGCTCTCCTCTCCCTGTCCTCCAGCCTCCGCTCTCCTCTCCCTGTCCTCTGCCCTCCAGCCTCTGCTCTCCTCTGCCCTCCAGCCTCCACTCTCCTCTCCCTGTCCTCTGCCCTCCAGCCTCCACTCTCCTCTGACCTCCAGCCTTCGCTCTCCTCTCCCTGTCCTCTGCCCTCCAGCCTCCGCTCTCCTCTCCCTGTCCTCTGCCCTCCAGCCTCTGCTCTCCTCTCCCTGTCCTCTGCCCTCCAGCCTCTGCTCTCCCCTTCCTGTCCTCTGCCCTCCAGCATCCGCCCTCCTCTGCCCTCCAGCCTCCGCTCTCCTCTCCCTGTCCTCTGCCCTCCAGCCTCTGCTCTCCTCTGCCCTCCAGCCTCCACTCTCCTCTCCCTGTCCTCTGCCCTCCAGCCTCTCACCCTCCAGCCTCCGCTCTTCTCTGCCCTCCAGCCTCCGCTCTCCTCTCCCTGTCCTCTGCCCTCCAGCCTCTGCTCTCCTCTGCCCTACAGCCCTCCGCTCTCCTCTCCCTGTCCTCTGCCCTCCAGCTTCCGCTCTCCTCTCCCTCTCCTCTACCCTCCACCTTCCGCTCTCCTCTCCCTCCTCTACCCTCCACCTCCGCTCTCCTCTCCCTCTCCTCCGCCCTCCAGCCTCCGCTCTCCTCTCCCTGTCCTCTGCCCTCCACCCTCCGCTCTCCTCTCCCTGTCCTCTGCCCTCCAGCCTCCGCCCTCCAGCCTCCGCCCTCCTCTGCCCTCCAGCCTCCGCCCTCCTCTGCCCTCCAGCCTCTGCTCTCCTCTCCCTGTCCTCTGCCCTCCAGCCTCCACCCTCCGCTCTGCTCTCCCTGTCCTCTGCCCTCCAGCCTCCGCTCTCCTCTGACCTCCAGCCTCCGCTCTCCTCTCCCTGTCCTCTGCCCTCCAGCCCTCCGCTCTCCTCTCCCTGTCCTCTGCTCTCCAGCCTCTGCCCTCCTTGCCCTCCAGCCTCTGCTCTCCTCTCCCTGTCCTCTGCCTCCAGCCTCCGCTCTCCTCTGCCCTCCAGCCTCCACTCCTCCTCTGCCTGTCCTCTGCCCTTCAGCCTCCGCTCTGCTCTCCCTGTCCTCCAGCCTCCGCTCCCTCTCCTGTCCTCTGCCTTCCAGCCTCCGCTCTCCTCTCCCTGTCCTCTGCCCTCCAGCCTCCGCTCTCCTCTCCCTGTCCTCTGCCCTCCAGCTCCGCCCTCCTCTGCCCTCCAGCCTCTGCTCTCCTCTCCCTGTCCTCTGCCCTCCAGCCTCCGCTCTCCTCTGCCCTCCAGCCTCCACTCTCCTCTGCCTGTCCTCTGCCCTCCAGCCTCCGCTCTGCTCTCCTGTCCTCTGCCTTCCAGCCTTCGCTCTCCTCTCCCTGTCCTCTGCCCTCCAGCCTCCGCTCTCCTCTCCCTGTCCTCTGCCCTCCAGCCTCTGCTCTCCTCTCCCTGTCCTCTGCCCTCCAGCCTCTGCTCTCCTCTTCCTGTCCTCTGCCCTCCAGCATCCGCCCTCCTCTGCCCTCCAGCCTCCGCTCTCCTCTCCCTGTCCTCTGCCCTCCAGCCTCTGCTCTCCTCTGCCCTCCAGCCTCCACTCTCCTCTCCCTGTCCTCTGCCCTCCAGCCTCCACCCTCCAGCCTCCGCTATTCTCTGCCCTCCAGCCTCCGCTCTCCTCTCCCTGTCCTCTGCCCTCCAGCCTCTGCTCTCCTCTGCCCTACAGCCTCCGCTCTCCTCTCCCTGTCCTCTGCCCTCCACCTTCCGCTCTCCTCTCCCTCCCCTCTACCCTCCACCTTCCGCTCTCCTCTCCCTCTCCTCCGCCTCCACCTCCCACTCGCTTCTCCCTGTCCTCTGCCCTCCAGCCTCCGCTCTACTCTCCCTGTCCTCTGCCCTCCAGCCTCCGCCCCTCCTCTGCCCTCCGCCTCCGCTCCTCCTCTCCCTGTCCTCTGCCCTCCAGCCTCCGCTCTCCTCACCCCTCCATATGCAATGTACACTATGTGTGTATATGTGTGTATGTACGCACTTCCGTCACTTTGTCCACACTTCCCTCAACTTTGTACACACACACACATACACACACACTCCGCTATACTTACCACCGGCCCTGCGTCCGCTGCCTGGATCCTCAGTCGACATGTCGCTGCCCCCAAACTACTGGATCCAATATAGCGTCCAAGATGTCTTGAAAAACTACCCGGACAACATATTGGATCCAGTCGTCCGGGGGCGGCGACATGTCGACTCAGGATCCAGGCGGCGGGGAAGACGCAGGGTCGGTGGTAAGTATAGCGGAGTGTATGTGTGTGCTTACCACTCTGCCCACGGCGCTGCACTGACCACTCTGCCCACGGCGCTGCACTGACCACTCTGCCCACGGCGCTGCACTGACCACTCTGCCCACGGCGCTGCACTGACCACTCTGCCCACGGCGCTGCACTGACCACTCTGCCCACGGCGCTGCACTGACCACTCTGCCCACGGCGCTGCACTGACCACTCTGCCCACACCGCTGCGCTGACCAATCTCACCGCACTCACTGCTAACCACTGAGCCAGCGCACTCACTGCTAACCACTGAGCCAGCGCACTCACTGCTAACCACTGAGCCAGCGCACTCACTGCTAACCACTGAGCCAGCGCACTCACTGCTAACCACTGAGCCAGCGCACTCACTGCTAACCACTGAGCCACCGCACGCAGTACTAACCACTGAGCCACCGCGCAGTGCTACCCACTGAGCCACCGCGCAGTGCTAACCACTGAGCCACCTCTATACACACAATTAATTTCACCGCACTCCCCTAACTATTACTAAATAAACTATATATGGATTCTAGACTACCCGATTCTTTAGAATTGGGCTGCCATCTAGTCTAATATATAAAAGCCCAAGGCCACTTCCGTCACTTTGGCCACGACTTCCGTCACTTTGTCATTTGGCTAAGTGACGTCACCACAAAGCTACACCCGTCCAGGGTGGACCAACATGGCGGCCTTAAGCGGAGCGGGACTCAGGCAGCCCTGCCACGCTTACGACCGCCATACACTGCCCAAAACACATGGTCGTCTCCCGCCCACCACACATGCGGCCCCCCCCACGGCTTTTCCTGCCCTCCCGCGGCTCCCCTGCTCCTGCAGTCCCCCCGCGGCTTTTTCTGCCCCCCCCCGCGGCTCCCCTGCTCCTGCGGCCCCCGCGGCTTTTCCTGCCCCCCCCCCATGCCTCCCCTGCTCATCCGGCCTCCCCGCGGCTTTTCCTGCCCCTCCGCAGCATTTCCTGCTCCCCCCCGTGGCCCCCCCGCTGCTTGGTTCTACTAAAAATAAAAAAGCCTCATAGAGGATACTCACCCATCCGCCGGCGAGCTCCATCTACGTCTTCTACCTCCATGGCTTGAGGACATGTGGTTGCCTGGGAAACCGATCAGCTGACCCCCCGACCCCCCCACAGGCTCCATCCTGCCCCCCGCCGGCTCCATTCCACCCCCCACTGGCTCCATCCCGCCCCCCCCGGCCGGCTGCATCCTGCCCCCCCCCGGCTCCATCCTGCCCCCCGCCGGCTCCATCCTGCCTCCCCACACCAGTTCCATCCTGCCCCCACCCTCCCCTGCCGGCTCCATCCTGCCGCCCCGCCCGCTCCAACCTATGAATTCTATCCCCCACGGCTCCATCCTGCCTTCCCCCACACCAGCTCCATCCTGCCCCCCCGCCGCTCCATCCTGCCCCCTCCGACGGCTCCATCCTGCACCCCCGCCCGCTCCATCCTACCTCCCCGCCCGCTCCATCCTACCTCCCCGCCTGCTCCATCCTGGCCCCCCCCACACCAGCTCCATCCTGCCCCCCCGCTGGCTCCATCCTGCCCCCCTTCACCCGCTCCATCCTACCCCCCCGCCCGCTCCATCCTTCCCCCCCCACGCCGGCTCCATCCAGCCCCCCCCCGCCGGCTCCATCCTGCCCCCCCCGCCTGCACCATCCTACCCCCCCGCCAACTCCATCCTGCCCCCCCCGCCGGCTCCATCCTGCCCCCCCACACCAGTTCCATCCTGCCCCCCGCCCCCGACGACTCCATCCTGCCCCCCCTCCCCTCCGGCTCCATCCTGCCCCCCTGCCCGCTCCATCCTATCCATCCTACCCCCCCTGCCGGCTCCATCCTGCCCCCCCTCACACCAGCTCCATCCTGCCCCCCCGCTTGCTCCATCCTGCCCCCCCGCCGGCTCCATCCTGCCCCTCCCCGTCGGCTCCATCCTGCCCCCCCGCCGACTCTATCCTGCCCCTCCGCCAACTCCATCCTGCCCCCCCGCCCGCTCCATCCTATCCATCCTACCCCCCCTGCCGGCTGCATCTTGCCCCCCCGCTTCATCCTGCTCCCCCCAGACCAGCTCCATCCTGCCCCCCCGCCAGCTTTATCCTGCCCCCCCGTTGGCTCCATCCTGCCCCCCCCTCACCTCCATCCTGCCCCCCCCCACCGGCTGCATCCTGCCCCCCCGCCCGCTCCATCCTACCCCCCCACAGGCTCCATCCACCCCCCCCACACCAGCTCCATCCTGCCCCCCCGCCGGCTCCATCCTGCCCCCCCGCCGACTCCATCCTGCCCCGCCCCCCTGCCGCCGGCTCCATCCTGCCCACCCCCGCCTGCACCATCCTACCCCCCGCCAACTCCATCCTGCCCCCCCGCCGGCTCCATCCTGCCCCCCCCCCGACTCCATCCTTCCCTCCCTGCCCGCTCCATCCTGCCCCCACACCAGTTCCATCCTGCCCCCCGCCCCCGCCGACTCCATCCTGCTCCCCCTCCGGCTCCATCCTGCCCCCCGCCCGCTCCATCCTATCCATCCTACTCCCCCCGCCGGCTCCATCCTGCCCCCCTCACACCAGCTCCATCCTGCCCCCCCACTTGCTCCATCCTGCCCCCCCGCCGGCTCCATCCTACCCCTCCCCGTCGGCTCCATCCTGCCCCCGCCGACTCTAATCTGCCCCCCCACCGACTCCATCCTGCCCCCCCACCGACTCCATCCTGCCCCCCCGCCGAATCCATCCTGCCCCCCGCCGCCTCCATCCTGCCCGCTCCATCCTATCCATCCTACCCCCCCTCCGGCTCCATCCTGCCCCCCCCCACACCAGCTCCATCCTGCCCCCCCGCTTGCTCCATCCTGCCCCCCCCACAACAGCTCCATCTTACCCCCCCGCCCACTCCATCCTGCCCCCTCCCCACACCTGCTCCATCCTGCCCCCCCGCCGGCTCCATCCTGTCCCCCCTGCCGGCTCCATTCCACCCCCACCGGCTCAATCCTGCCCCCCTCATTGGCTCCATCCTGCCCCCCCTCGCCTCCATCCTGCCCCCCCCGCCGGCTGCATCCCGATCCCCCCCGGCTCCTTCCTGCCCCCCGCCGGCTCCATACTGCCCCCCCGCTCCATCCTGCCCCCCTCACACCAGTTCCATCCTGCCCCCGTCCCCCGCTGACTCCATCCTGCCCCCCTCCCCTCCGGCTCCATCCTGCCCCCCCCGCCCGCTCCATCCTATCCATCCTACCCCCCCCCCCGCCAGCTCCATCCTGCCTCCCCTCGCTCCATCCGGCCCCCCCCAGACCAGCTCCATCCTGCCCCCCCGCCGGCTCCATCCTGCCCCCCCCGTTGGCTCCATCCTGCCCCCCCTCACCTCCATCCTGCCCCCCCCGCCAGCTGCATCCTGCCCCCCCGCCCGCTCCATCCTACCCCCCACAGGCTCCATCCTGCCCCCCCCACACCAGCTCCATCCTGCCCCCCCGCCGACTCCATCCTGCCCCTCCCCCGCCGCCGACTCCATCCTGCCCCCCCACCCACTCCATCCTAACCCCCCCGTCGGCTCCATCCTGCCCCCCCACACCAGATCCATCCTTCCCCCCACCCCGCCGGCTCCATCCTGCCCCCCCCGCCCGCTCCATCCTACCCCCCTTGCCCGCTCCATCCTGCCCTCCCCCACACACCAGCTCCTTCCTGCCCCCCCACCGGCTCCATCCTGCCCCCCCCCCCGCCAGCTCCATCCTCCCCCCCTGCCGGCTCCTTCCTGCCCCGTTCACTCCATCTCGCCCCCCTGCCACCATCCTGCCCCGCTCGCTCCATCCTGCCCCCCCACCACCATCCTGCCCCGGTCACTCCACCCTGCATCCTGCCCCCCTGGCTCCAGGGGCGGACTGGCCCAGGTGGCTGGGGGCAAGTGCCCCCCAGGCTGGTGGAATTGCCCTCATCTAGGGCCGCCCATATTGAAACGGCCCGGCGGCTTGCACAGCAGCCGACAGTGGACATGCCCGGCAGGAAGCATGGTGAGTGCGGGCTGCGTGATAGCAGCCACAGCCCCCCCCCTCCTCAACTGCAAGGGCTGGAACCAGGCCCGCACTGGGCCACCCACTTATGGGGTGCGGGGGCCGCCCGCTCCTCCAGCCTCAGCATTGCTTTAATCTGTCACCGAGCGGCCACGGCATGCAGGGGGCGTGGCCACGGACGCGAAGGGGGCGGGGCCGTTTCCCCAAAGCAGTGCCCTTCTCTCAGCAGTCAGGATAACAGGGGCAGGTCCCAGGCCCTCCCACCATCTTCATCACATTCCTGATCTCTCTCTGAGATGATCATGTGACCCCTGATGGCTCCCCTCCATGTGACATCATCACAGGTCCTACTGGTATATGTGAGTATCATATCTGTGTGTGTCTTTCTGAGTGTTGTTCTGTCTGTCTGGGTGTCTCTATCTGTGTGTTTGACAGTGTCTGTGTGTCTCTCTGCCTCTACACAACACTATACAGTATATACAGGTCCACACTACATGCTGTACTAGTGTGCCTATATACTGTGTATATGACTCACCGCGGCCGGCGGACTCCGGTTTATACAGGCGATGCTTCTCCTTCCTTGTCACGGGTGGACCGCGCCTGCCGGTAGTGGGGCCCGGTGTAGTGCAGATCAAAAGTTAAGACGTCTTGCGGGAACAGATTAAAGGGGTTTTAATTTGTTTTCTTCGTGACGCCACCTATGAGTAGTTCGGTAAGGGCTACCGACGCTGCGGAACCTCCGGGGTGATGGACAGCAGCAAGATGTTACGCTCCCCACAGGCTGAGCGGTGATCCCCGGAGGATGGAGCTGCTCAAGATGTTGTGCGGCAGCTGCGGTTACTTCTTAGTTAATGACGGACAGTTCATAAGGAATCACAGACACAGGAAGTCTCTATAACGGTTCTTTACTGTAACCATGAAGGCAATACACGGTATGCAGTGGTTACAGCTAGCGGACCGGGTGGACTCAGCAGTGGTAGTGTTCCTCAGAGATCCGTAGGTGTTCCTCCATTCTACCTGTCTTGTTCTAACCAATGTCGCCCAGGAATACCAGGTCGGGTACGGGGAGGCTGCTTCAATGCCCTATCCATCTGTATACGTCGTGGATGCTTTGGGGAGCCTTGGATCCCTCAGTGTGTACACCGCTGGTTAGACGACTGGTCGGTGGTGGGGTGCTCCTATAAAGCTGCTCCTCCACGGGGCTGGTTCGCGTGACAGAGGTGAACTGCTGCCAGCTTCGGTACCAGTGAACCGGCTGTAAATTGTGGGCACGGGAGTCTTTTGGGAACCCGTGTAATAATGCCCATTCCCGGATGATAAGGCCTCAGGTGCTGACACCCGTCCGGTGACGGCCCAGGGGCCCGCACGGAGATGCGGAGCCCCCGCTCCTCTCCTCTCTCTCTCTTCTCTCTCTCTCTGCTCTGCTCTGCTCTCCACCCCCCCAGGGCCTATGATTGGTTCCCTGTTCTAGGTGTTGCATGCTGAATTGGATCTCCGAGTTAACTATTTCATTGCTGAGTCAGAGGATATTGCGGCTGCAATACCCTCTTGTGACGCACTCGTTGCGGGGCGCCACATATATATAGTGTGGAGACCTGTATATACAGTATAGTGCTGTGTATGCAAGATATAACCAACAGTCTCAGATGTGCCCAGAGTCTGCAGCATGTAACGAGCCCAGAGTCCAGAGCGTGTAACGAGCCCAGAGTCCACAGCGTGTAACGAGCCCAGAGTCCGCAGCGTGTAACGAGCCCAGAGTCCACAGTGTGTAACGTGCCCAGAGTCCACAGCGTGTAACGAGCCCAGAGTCCGCAGCGTGTAACGAGCCCAGAGTCCGCAGCGTGTAACGAGCCCAGAGTCCGCAGCGTGTAACGAGCCCAGAGTCCGCAGCGTGTAACGAGCCCAGAGTCCGCAGCGTGTAACGAGCCCAGAGTCTGCAGCGTGTAACGAGCCCAGAGTCCGCAGCGTGTAACGAGCCCAGAGTCCGCAGCGTGTAACGTTCCCAGAGTCCGCAGCGTGTAACGAGCCCAGAGTCCGCAGCGAGTGACGAGCCCAGAGTCCGCAGCGTGTGACGAGCCCAGAGTCCGCAGCGTGTGACGTGCCCAGAGTCCGCAGCGTGTGACGTGCCCAGAGCCCGCAGCGTGTGACGAGCCCAGAGTCCGCAGCGTGTGACGAGCCCAGAGTCCGCAGCGTGTGACGAGCCCAGAGTCCGCAGCGTGTGACGAGCCCAGAGTCCGCAGCGTGTGACGAGCCCAGAGTCCGCAGCGTGTGACGAGCCCAGAGTGCCGCAGCGTGTGACGAGCCCAGAGTCCGCAGCGTGGGACGAGCCCAGAGTCCGCAGCGTGGGACGAGCCCAGAGCCCGCAGCGTGTAAACGTGCTCAGAGCCCGCAGCGTGTAAACGTGCCCAGAGCCCGCAGCGTGTAAACGTGCCCAGAGCCCGCAACGTGTAAACGTGCCCAGAGCCCGCACTGTGTAACGTGCCCAGAGCCCGCACTGTGTAACGTGCCCAGAGCCCGCACTGTGTAACGTGCCCAGAGCCCGCACTGTGTAATGTGTATACAGCAGGCA
Source organism: Allobates femoralis (assembly GCA_033576535.1). Classification (NCBI taxonomy): domain Eukaryota; kingdom Metazoa; phylum Chordata; class Amphibia; order Anura; family Aromobatidae; genus Allobates; species Allobates femoralis. Next base: position 125,029,433 of record JARQOC010000009.1, read on the forward strand.
GCTTCTAGTGTGTACACAGCGGACAGTCTGTGTTGTGTATACGGCCCGCAGTCTGTAATGTGCAGCAACAGAAAATTTTCCTGAGAGCTCTCTCTGTGTTCTTCCCGGTGTCTCCATGAATTCTGTTCTCTCTGCGCCTAGCACTGGACTTTTTGCCTCCACCTTTCATCTTTACCCATCTTTAGGATCAGGCTGAGTCTTGGCTATCTATATACCACAGCATCCTATCTATAAAGCACAGCCTCCTGGATATGTTGGGTATAATTCTCCTGTCTACTGAGTGTAATCCTCAGTATCTGTATTCTGTATATATACACTTCACAGTACCACTTCTCCTGTCCTGTATACTGGGTGTAATCCTCAGTATCTGTATTATTCCGTATATATACACTGCACAGTGCCACTTCTCCTGTCCTGTTGTCAGAGAGGCGGTATTGGACTTTGATTTTCAGCATTTAACTGTTGTTTAAATTAATTATCCCCAATATGGAAGTCATCACTTCTCTTCTGTACAGATGGTGACTTGCCCTTCGCTCTGGATCTGACCACTGGGACCCCACGATCCCAAGAAACGTGGCTGTAAGCGTGTTTTTTTTTTTTGCCGCCGCAAGTGGCGGATCTGCCGCACCTGGCAGAACAGCACTTGCCGTACAATATGCATGGGGCTTGCCGCATCTGGACTGCAAGTCGGCTGATCCGGCAGATGTGGTGCCACCTGCTGGATTGGCCGCAAACATCAGTTTACCGCTGATGTGAAAGCAGCCTGCGAAAGTGATGAGGTCATGACAACGTAAAAGCAAATTTCACTGATCGAGGCTGATGGGTGTTATAGTTTGTGGGCTGGTGGGGCTTGTTATCCAGGGCTGCTTTTTGGTCCCAGTCCGGCCCTGGCTGGAACACTGCCTCCTGGGGCAAAGTAGTCCTCGTACCCAGGGGCTGGCTGGACAGCTATACGGGCCGGGGCAGCATGATTGCTGGCGGCCCCTCTGCCTCTCTGTACTGGGATGCGGCCGGCGGCTACCTGTGCAGTGCCGGCATCTCAGCAGTGAGGGCTGTGTGTGGCTGCCGGCCATAGCCAATACTGACGAGGCTCCGTCCACATCGAGCTTCCCGCCAAAAGGAAACCGCAATCTACTGTTCACATTGGGCAACAAGAAAGATGGGAGATGTGCGGCCAGTGTCCCTGAGCATCAAACCCCCCATACATGGGAAGGGATTTATTACAGGAGATTTGCATTGTCAATATAATTGGGCTGTAACTATCATCTTCATCTGGATGTAGCTGTATCTGTCTTTAATAGTGGTAGTGGTGCAATTTTAGCATATTGGACAGGTTGATTTCTCTGTGCCATATCTATTTCAGCAGCAGTGCACTGTATGCAGATTGGATTAGCTGATTACACTGTCTTTTCTGTCATCCTTTTCACATGATTTGTACAGCACTTTAATATGTGTATGTCTGAATGTGTATATGATTGTGTATGCATGTATAGGATTGTGTATGGGATTAGGTGTGTGTATGATTGTGTGTATAGGATTGATTGTGTGTATGATTGCTTGTGTGTGGGGCTGTGTCTGCGTGGCTGACTATTTGTCTGTATGTGGCTGGGTTTTTTTTTGTGGCTGGTGCTGCGTGGCTGTGGCTGACTATGTGTCTGTGTTGCTGGGGCTGTCTGTGGCTGACTGTGTCTGTGTGGCTGAGGCTGCGTGGCTGGCTGTGTGTGGCAAAATGTATCTGTGTGGCTGACTGTGTGGCTAGGGCTGCATGGCTGCATGTGGCTGTCTGTGTGTCTGTGTCTTTATGTGGCTGGGGCTATGTGGCTGGCTGTGTGCCTAACTATGTCTGTGTGTGGCTGGGGCTGCGTGGCTGTGGCTGCATGGCTGGGGCTGAGGCTGCGTGGCTGGCTGTGTGTGGCTGGGGCTGTTTAGCTGTGTGTGGCTGACTGTGTGTGTGTGGCTGGGGCTGCTTGGCTGTGTGTGGCTGACTGTGTGTGTGTGGCTGGGGCTGCTTGGCTGTGTGTGGCTGACTGTGTGTTTGTGGCTGGCTGTGTGGTTGGCAGTATGTCTGTGTGTGGCTGGCTATGGCTGTCTATATTGCTCGCTGTTGTGTGTGGCTGGCTGTGTGTGTGTGTGTGGGTAGCTGCGCCTGTGTGTTGCTTTGGCTGTGTGTGTGGCTGTCTATGTGGCTGGCTGTATGTGTGTGGCTGTATGTGTGGCTGGCTGGCTTTGGCTGTGTGTGGCTGTATGTGTGTGGCTGATTGTGTGTGTGTAGCTGGCTGTGTCTGTGTTTGGCTGGCTGTGTCTGCTTGTGTGAGGCTGGCTATGGCTGTCTATGTTGCTGGCTGTGGCTCTGTGTGTGGCTGGCTGTGGCTATGTGTGTGGCTGTCTATGTGGCTGTATCTCTCTGTGTGGCTCTCTCTGTCTGTGTAGCTGTCTATGTGGCTGGCTGTCTATGTGGCTGACTGTTTTTGTGTGGTTGTGGCTCTGTGTGTGGCTGTGGCGGGCTGTCTGTGTGGCTGGCCACTGGACATCCAAATGCTGTGCGAGTGTCCGACAGTTTTCTTAGATCACATCCATGTGCAATCTGTTTTGTTTCTCAGCAGCTATTACTGTAGAATCATTTACAGGAGCATTTTACAGTTGTCTCAGCTGAAGAATGATAATGTATCAGTGAAAAAAACTGATGCCTCTCGGATGGTCCGTGTGCTGTCAGTGTGCGGTCCATGATTTTGTCGAACTCATAGACTTGCATTGGTGAGTCTCGCGCATGAATTGCATACTGTTGCAGCATGTTGTGACTTTTTTCCCATCCAGAATATGGATGAGAAAAAAGCGTCCGACACTCGCCAATGTGTTTCAGACGTTGATTAACTGACTGCACTGTGATAAAATCACACAGTGCACTTATTCAAGTTTCACCCCAGTGTGTCCGTGCCCTAATAATAAAATCCATGTAGTAATCCTACAATGTCTGCTGGACATGGTATGGGGAGGGTGTATGGCTCAGTTAGTACACACCATACTTCATGGTATGGGGAGGGTTTATGGCTCAGTTAGTACACACACCATACTTCATGGTATGGGGAGGGTTTATGGCTCAGTTAGTACACACCATACTTCATGGTACTGGGAGGTTTATGGCTCAGTACACACTCCATACTTCTCGTTATTAACCAGTTAATGCTCTCTTGTCCACCGCACTACAGTGTCAAAAGAGGAAGACAGCGAGACAGGCAGCGACATGGCATCAGAGAGCCCCTGACCTCGAAATAGAAGATCCTCAGATCCCGGTATTGTGACGACATATGAAGAAATATTTTTTTACATTTATATTACACTATGAACTCCACAGCACTTTACATACATCATCAACACTATCCCCATTGGGGCTCACAATGAAAACATCCTACCAGTATGTCTCATATTGTATATCGCCTTTCTTTGATATCACCTTCACAAATATTGCATTTATTGCACTTGTCAGGTTTTGGATGTTTTCTGATTGCATTTGTTTGCAGGATGTCAGAATTGACTCCCAGAGCTGCTGGTTTGACGGTTAATGTCTTACAGCATCTTAGATTTTTTTTGTTTAATGGTACTTCCAAGTTTCTCAATAGGGCTGAGATCAGGGAGACTGGTGGCCACACCATGGTTTTCTCTACTTTTATGTCCATAGCAGCCAATTACTCAGGGCTATGCTCTGTACCAAGAGATGGTGCATTGTCATGCATGGGGATGATTTTGTACGAAGAAAAAAAGTGGTCAGTCTAAAAGTATATATACTTTGCCGTGGTCCTTTTCACGCCTTCATGGACCCTATAGGGGCAAACTAGCTCTCTCCACATGATTGCGACCCACCCAAAACATGACTGACACCTCCTTCCTGGTGGTCATCTAGCAACCATCCACTACTCCAACCATAATGGGAACCTCTAGGCTCCCCTTAGCTACACCTTTCTCTGCAGGGGGTCGTGGCGCGATGGGGGGGGCGCACCAAAGACAGGCCGCCGAAAATTTCCGACAGCACCCCCCCCCCCAGTCCTCACCCAAGGGCTGCTGGAAAAATTTTGCCACCCAGGTTTTGCTTCGCCAGTCAGCCCCTGCCTGGCTCCATCCTGCACTGCTGCCTCCATCCTACCCCACCGCCTCCATCCTGTCACCCCGCCACCGTCCTACCCCGCTCGCTCCATCCTGCCCCGCTCGCACCATCCTGCTCCTCCGGCTCCATCCTGCTCCTCCCACACACCAGCTCCATCCTGCCCCCCCGCCGGCTCCATTCCACCATATACTATAGTGCAACTCTACATATACTGTAATATATTGCCATATACTATAGTGCTGCTATACATGTGCTGTAATGTATCGCCATATACTATAGCGCTGCTATACATGTAATGTAATGTAACACCACATACCATAGCGCTGCTATACATGTACTGTAATATACCGCCATATACCATAGCGCTGCTATACATGTGCTATAAAATACCACCATATACTATAGTGCACCTGTACATATAGTGTAATATATTGCCATATACTATAGTGCTGCTATGCATGTGCTATACTGTACCGCCATATACCATAGCGCTGCTATATCTAATATATAAAACCCGAAGGCACACTTCCGTCACTTTAGCCAGCACTTCCGTCACTTTGTCATCGCCAAAGTGACGTCACCACAGCGCTACACCCGTCCAGGGTGGACCAACATGCCGGCCCTAAGCGGAGCGGCAGTCAGGCAGCCCCACCACGCTTAGGCCGCCCCTACACTGCCTAAAACACACATCACGGGCGGGAGACGACCGGCGTTAGCTGGTCGTCTCCCGCCCGCCACACACCACTTCAGGAGATGACCGGCTACTGCCGGTCGTCTCCCGGGTGCCTCGAGCTCGCTCCAGCCGGTTTCACAGGTGCAGGCTCCTCCCCCTCACTTCCGGCGCCCAGGGCTGCTGACGGCTCTCAGCGGAATGGCGGCCGCACGGACCGGCCTCCGCTCCTGGACTGGGCCGAGGCTCCGGGGGTCAGCCCTGTGCCGGACGCCGAGCAGGAGGCCAAGTGGCCCCGGGGATACGGAGCGAGCTGGTGTGCAGCCTGGACAGAGGGAGAGAGGTGTGCAGCCTGGAGGAGGAGAGGTGTGCCGAACGGTGATGTCGCCGCTCCAGCCTCCTCTCTCCTCACCCCTCCAGCCGCACCTCTCCTCACCCCTTCAGCCGCAACTCTCCTCACCCCTCCAGTCGCACCTCTCCTCACCCCTCTAACCGCACCTCTCTTCACCCCTCCATCCGCACCTCTCCTTACCCCTCCATCCGCACCGCACTTCTCCTCACCCCTCCATCCACACTTCTCCTCACCCCTCCATCCACACCTCTCCTCACCCCTCCAGCCGCATCTCTCCTCACTCCTCCTGCCTCACCTCTCCTCACCCTTCCAGCCTCCCGCCACATCATACTCTGCTATCCACAGAGCCGCCTCTATACTTTGCTACCCACAGAGCCGCCTGTATACTCTGCTACCCACAGAGCCGCCTCTATACTCTGCTACCCACACAGCCGCCTCTATACTCTGCTACCCACAGAGCCGCCTCTATACTCTGCTACCCACAGAGCTGTCTGTATAATCTGCTACCCTCAGAGCCCCCTGTATACTCTGCTACCCAATGACCCGCCTGTATACACACAATTCATTTCACCGCGCTCCCGACCACTGCACTCTACCCCAACCACTGCACTCTGCCCCGACCACTGCACTCTGCCCCTGACCACTGCACTCTGCCCCTGATCACTGCACTCTGCCCCTGACCACTGCACTCTGCCCCTGACCACTGCACTCTGTCTCTGACCATTCCACTCTGCCCTGAATCAGACTAGGAGCCACTGAGCCTCCGTATACT
>JARQOC010000009.1:125035425-125168543 GCA_033576535.1 Allobates femoralis
TTTGGGGGTCTCCGCAGGCACATTGGGGGGGGTTTGAATGATTCGACACTGGGGTATGACCTTGTCAGTAGTGGCCAGTGTTTGCGGATGAAATTATGTACCCTTAGTATGGAGGAATGGTGGTAATGGACAAAGGGAAGCCTCACAGGTTTTGTCATGTCACTGGGTGGTGTAGTATCGGTGCAGGCTCTATGTAGTTCATCAGTGAGTAGTTTTTTCGGGTAATTTCGATTAGCGAACTTATTGGACATTTCGGTTAGACGTGTGTCTCTAGTTGTGGGGTCGGAGACAATTCTATTGACTCTCTTAAACTGTGATCTTGGCAGGCTATTTCTAGTTGCTTTTGGGTGACAGCTGTCATATAGGAGGAGACTATTGACATCTGTAGGCTTTGTAAAAATGTCTGTAGTTAGATATCCCCGGTCATCTTTTGTTAATCTTGTGTCCAAGAAGCTGATGCTATTGATGTCATGGGATAGTGTGAATTTGAGTTCAGGTCTGATCTGATTGATGGCATTAAAGAAGTCAAGGAGGCTGTCCTGGGGGCCGTGCCATATGCAGAAGATATCGTCAATGTATCTGTACCATACGAGAGCTTGTTGCTGGAAGGTGGTATTGGGGTACATATGGTCTCTTTCGAACCTGTCCATATAGAGATTTGCGTATGCGGGGGCTAAGTTCGAGCCCATCGTGGTACCCCGTATCTGTACATGAAAGTCGTGTTGGACTTTCACCATTCTTCTGTGTGTTCTGCTGTGTGTTGGCTTGTGGCTGTTGACACAGATTGTGCTGTGTTGTTGGGGCACTTGGCATATCAATTTGGAGCCTCAGGTGAGTACAGAGCACTGGTCTACTTCTTTCTACATCTCTGTTTCCAACCCTGCTACTGTTGATTTTGGTGTTTGGCATGCTCAGATATGCGTCATCTGGTGCTGGGTGATTGGTTAACTTGTTTTTTTCTATGTTTGTTTTACAGGCTCCTCGTGAGTCTTGCTCCCGTGCAGAAGACCCAGCCGCTGGCCAGGCTCCACCCTCACCATCTTTTATGGAGCAGGTGCCTGATTCCAGTGGTGGGGGGCCGTGCCCAGGCCCAGCTCAGGCATACAAAGGCGTCGCACACCTGCCCCACCCAACACTGAGCTGGGTATCACTTCAATCGGGCACATGGCCAGTGAGTGGGTGTGCCGCATGGAGCCAGAACAACGTGTCATTGCCGAGGGGGCCATCATTCGGGTCCTGGAAGCGGGCGTTGATGGGGCACTGAGATGGGGTGGTTACATTGTCATCCCCAAGAAAACACCCCAGTGCCCCCTGCGCCCCAACAACCCATGGCTAGAGGTCACCAAAATCAGGATCCTCCATCAGGGGCGTAACTAGAACTGGCAGGGCCCCATAGCAAACTTTTGAACGGGGCCCCCTCCAAGACACGCCCCCAATGACACGCCCCTCCAAGACACGCCCCCCAATGACACGCCCCTTCAAGACACACCCCCTTACAGGCCCCAGCAGTATATACAGCAGCCCCAGTGGTATACCGCAGCCTCTCCAGTGGTATATACAGGCCCCAGCAGTATTACAGCAGCCTCCGCAGTGGTGGTATATACAGGCCCCAGTGGTGGTATACAGGGCCCCTGGTGGTGGTATATACAGGCCCCTGGTGGTGGTATACAGGGCCCCTGGTGGTGGTATATACAGGCCCCTGGTGGTGGTATATACAGGCCCCTGGTGGTGGTATATACAGGCCCCTGGTGGTGGTATATACAGAGCCCCTGGTGGTAGTATACAGAGCCCCTGGTGGTGGTATATACAGGCCCCTGGTGGTATTATACAGAGCCCCTGGTGGTGGTATATACAGGCCCCTGGTGGTAGTATACAGAGCCCCTGGTGGTGGTTTATACAGGCCCCTGGTGGTAGTATACAGGGCTCCTGGTGGTGGTATATACAGAGCCCCTGGTGGTAGTATACAGAGCCCCTGGTGGTGGTATATACAGGCCCCTGGTGGTAGTATACAGAGCCCCTGGTGGTGGTATATACAGGCCCCTGGTGGTAGTATACAGGCCCCTGGTGGTGGTATATACAGAGCCCCTGGTGGTAGTATACAGGCCCCTGGTGGTGGTATATACAGAGCCCCTGGTGGTAATATACAGGCCCCTGGGTAGTATACAGGCCTGGTGGTAGTATACAGAGCCCCTGGTGGTGGTATATACAGGCCCCTGGTGTAGTATACAGAGCCCCTGGTGGTGGTATATACAGGCCCCTGGTGGTAGTATACAGAGCCCCTGGTGGTAGTATACAGGCCCCTGGTGTGGTAGTATACAGAGCCCCTGGTGGTGGTAGTATACAGAGCCCCTGGTGGTGGTAGTATACAGGCCCCTGGTGGTATATACAGAGCCCTGGTGGAGTATACAGGGCCCCTGGTGGTGGTATATACAGGCCCCTGGTGGTGGTATACAGGGCCCCTGGTGGGGTATATACAGGCCCCTGGTGGTGGTATATACAGGCCCCTGGTGGTGGTATATACAGGCCCCTGGTGGTGGTATATACAGAGCCCCTGGTGGTAGTATACAGAGCCCCTGGTGGTGGTATATACAGGCCCCTGGTGGTATTATACAGAGCCCCTGGTGGTGGTATATACAGGCCCCTGGTGGTAGTATACAGAGCCCCTGGTGGTGGTTTATACAGGCCCCTGGTGGTAGTATACAGGGCTCCTGGTGGTGGTATATACAGAGCCCCTGGTGGTAGTATACAGAGCCCCTGGTGGTGGTATATACAGGCCCCTGGTGGTAGTATACAGAGCCCCTGGTGGTGGTATATACAGGCCCCTGGTGGTAGTATACAGGCCCCTGGTGGTGGTATATACAGAGCCCCTGGTGGTAGTATACAGGCCCCTGGTGGTGGTATATACAGAGCCCCTGGTGGTAGTATACAGGCCCCTGGTGGTAGTATACAGGCCCCTGGTGGTAGTATACAGAGCCCCTGGTGGTGGTATATACAGGCCCCTGATGGTAGTATACAGAGCCCCTGGTGGTGGTATATACAGGCCCCTGGTGGTAGTATACAGAGCCCCTGGTGGTAGTATACAGGCCCCTGGTGGTGGTAGTATACAGAGCCCCTGTGGAGTAGGTGGTAGTATACAGGCCCCTGGTGGGTATATATACAGAGCCCCTGGTGGTAGTATACAGGCCCCTGGTGGTGGTAGTATACAGAGCCCCTGGTGGTAGTATACAGGCCCTGGTGTGTATATACAGGTCCCCCACTCCTCCTCTGCTGCACACGTCACCTGTAAAGGAATACATCATACTTACTTATCTCTGCCGGCTGCCGCCGCTCTGCACCGCGCTCCGTCTTCATCCAGCTTCTTCCTGGTTGTGACCGCCGGGCGCAGGAAATGACGTCACAACCAGGAAGAAGCTGGATGAAGACGGAGCGCGGTGCAGAGCGGCGGCAGCCGGCAGAGATAAGTAAGTATGATGTATTCCTTTACAGGTGACGTGTGCAGCAGAGGAGGAGTGGGGGACCTGTATATACACACTGGGGGCCTGTAGCTGACCGGATAGCAGCGTAGCGGCGCTGGGTCCGGGCCCCCCACAAGGGCCGGGCCCCAAAGCGACTGCTACGTCTGCTATGCCGGTAGTTACGCCCCTGTCCTCCATGTCCTCCACGAAGACTCCAGCACAGAAGGGCCCCCAATATGTGGGAGTACGGGGATGAGGGGTAGGAGCCATTGTCTGATTCAGCAGAGGACGAAGAAGCAAGACACTACTAGGCAATGCACTACATTGCGTACTGGACTTTTTTGTTTATTTTTTAGCTAAAACCAAGTGTGTTGGTATTGTAATTTTGTGGTAATAAACCAGACTTTGATTTCCCATACCTACGTCCACATATGTGTCAGGTTCAGCAGTATAGTTGTGTGTGTAGTGTGTTGTGGGTGTAATGGTGATGTTTGTGTGGCAGAAGGAGAGGCCTCATGTCCACAATAACATAGTTGGGTCATTTTAGCAGACAGGAGCCTATCCCTAGGTGACATGTGTGAGTATTGAGAGATTGTGAGTCTTTTGTGGCCGACATTGGCGAGTATGTTTTGGTCTGTGCGTTTGTTAATGTGGGTGTGATATTGGTGATATTGGAGACATTGATGTAAAATAGGGCTTCATCCGTGTAGAAATGGTACTGTATGGTCAGATCTTTATCATGTCACACTGCACACCTACGCATATTCTTTAGCCATTTGTTGTGTTTTCAAATTTCACCTCCCAAAGGTGTCCCTGTGTGTGCTGAGACGAGGGATCAAACAGTATGTTGGTTTGCACTCACCTTTTTTGTTTGCAAAACTTGTTTTGTCAATGATGTTTTTTCCGATTAGTTGTAGGCAAACCATACTACCCACTTTCCCAATGTGGGATACTATACGAAAAAAGGCCAATGGGGCCTAAAAAACAAGGGTGCCAACATGGCAAAAGAAGAAAACAAAAGGTCCAACATGGACAACATACAAGGGCCATTGGCCACATTATTGGGGGGGATATGATGGAGTAGGGGCAATGGCGGACTGGGCTGCCTGGAGGCGCAGTATCATCGCACCCAACCTGTCCAGATGTTGCTGGCCACCTCGGTGGGCACGCTCCATGGGCTACTGTGCCTCCCTGTGTGCCTGCAGCAGGTCATCAATAGTTGGTACACCTTTATTGGAATATTAGGACATTAGTCAGTGACATGTGTAGGTGTGGGTGGATGGGTGACGTCATTGGTCCGATTACACTTGCGCAGCATATCCCCATCTCGGTTTCCATCTTGAGGAGATGGTGATGCGCTGACAACCCAGCCTGCAGCGCGAGCTCTTGCCCCTTCACAAAGAAAGAAAAAAAAATACATCATGACTCACATACTAATGTCAGGGACACACACCAACATGTATATTACAAAGCTTGCAGCCCTTTGGCAAAACTTACCACCAATCACAACTCCAGCAGGCTCAAGGTCACTGTGTGGGTGAGGCGGTCGACAGAGATTGGGGTACTCGGGTACCGGGGCTGATGGTGGCTTTGATGGGGGATCACGGCTGGTCGATCCCCGGTCCTGTGCCCTGGACCCTCAATGGCGAGGAACGGTGGGGGGTAAGGGGGCTATTTACAATTGAACGTGACGCCACCTGTAGCTCCCGGTAATATGGTACAGGCGCTGCAAGCCAGCCGCTGAGGTGATGGTGAGTGCAGCAGAGTGTGGAACAGCTCCCCACAGGTGGAGCTTTACCTCAGGGCAGCGGGGACTGATGAGGGGAGTAGTAGTTAAGTCTTTGCAGATACAGTTGTGAATGGCGACGGATAGACAGGCACACAGACACACAGGGATTGTTGTTTTGGTACCTTTTACTGAAGATAACGTAACAGGTACAGTCCAGAGTAGTAACCAGGTCCCCAGTGGAACTTGGGACTTCCACCTTAGAAAGTTATGAGGCCTCCTCTGTGTCTGTGCTCTGCAGTGTGGGATGAGTTGTGCCTGAGCCTGAACCCACCGCTTCTTCTCACTCTTTGGGCTTTGTCCTAAACTGGCAATGAGGTCCTTCTGAGGGGTCCCTGTTTCTCCTATGGCCCCTGGTCCTGTACTTGGTCAGTTTAGTGTCTCTCACTAGCTCTCCTCAGGGCTGAACTCCTCCTGAGTCTTCTGGGCTTTTTGCTGTAGCTCTGAATGCTGGCAGCATCGGACTCCAGTGTCCGGGTGTGCTAAAGGGCTGTATGCTCTAATTCCCTTTTCTTAGTTCCCTGCTTCTCCACTTGCCTCTGAGCCTTTCCCTAGGGTGCGCACAGCGGTCAGTGGTCCCTGGTCCTGGATCTCTCCCAGCGACCAGTAGCTCCGTCTCCTCTCTCTTCCTTCACACACTACAATGAACTGAAACTACTGGGACTGACTAACTCCTCCCCTCAGGCCTGGATGTTCTTAAAGGTGAACTGGCTTAATGCAGCCAGTAGAGCTCCCCCTTCAAGTCTGAGGTGGAAGGTGGTGTGTGCTGTGTTAACCAAGGTGTAATTCCCTCCTTCCACCTGTGGAAGCTGTGGCAATCCCCTGCAGGGGTGACACATTGGGACGACAACACAGCAGGGCTGGCATGGGAGCTGGAGATGCTTGGGGGGGTGGGGGTGAGCCTGGGCTTGGGGTATGGAGCAAGAGGACCGGGCTTCCTAGTTCCACGGGTCCTGGGCTGGCTGCTCCCGAGGGTGGGGTCCAGGGTGGTGAGGGACTTCCTGGGCCCTCCAGGGAAGGAAGGGGGTTCTCTGGTGGTGTAAGGGAACCGTCGGCCCTCCTCAGATGGGGAGTGATGTGGCCCTTCAAATTAGCATTAGTATGTTGTGGTCAACTTTGCTGTCATTACACACCTATGTTCGGCCACACACAGGTTTAGGACCACTATAGCCGCCAGCATTAAAAAAACATATGAGTGTATTCTGCACCTTCATGTTGCAGTGTGACCAACATGCAGATGCACATTGGTGACAGGTCCACATGCTGGTTTATGTCACACTATGTGCCATGGCACAATACCACATGATGGTTGGGTAGTGTTTGGAGTAGGATGATAGGCATGTGTGTGTTTGGCATTGCCACATACTCACCACGCAGCCTGGTAATCCGAGTACGAATGTCCACAATCCACCCTGGGGACTTGTGGTTCAGGTCCGCCACCTTTTTCTGTATTTGCTTGCGGGTCCTCTCCATACCCACTTTCCGTAGCAGAGCCCGCTGGATTTTGCACAGGATACTCTGCTTACGCAGCCTTGGGTGGCGGTGACGCTGATGGCACCAGTAGTCATGCCGGTCACACAGGTCGATAAGGATCACAAGTTCTGCAACACCCCATGTGGCAGGGCGCTGTGTGGCTACCATGACTCTTGTCCCATGTGCAGGGGAGGGGCAGGGACCTGGCAGGCTGGGACCAACGAGCAGACATGTGATGACGTCACCACGCACACTAGCGGCGTCAAACAAGGTTCAGGGTGCTAACAAGGTAGACGTCCACAGAGTGGGAGCAGTAGAATGTACCCAGCAGGGTCACCAAATTCACACACGTAGGGTGCTTGTAGTGCGTGGCCCATGGCACCCATGTACGATTTGTAGACCAACATCTGAGCTGTCATGTGTGGCACTATACTCCACACAGTGCAACTTAATACACGCGGACAACATAGCTTGCACTATTCAATGGCGCGCGTAATCGCAATGAGTTTGCGGACGGATGTGTGTGGTGCTGAACGGACAGCTCTTCAAATATGGCGCGGTATCAACTGACAGCCAATGGGAACACAGTAGCCAACAAAAATCATCTCAGATGGGGCATAGACTACAGCACACTGAGGCACGCCTACGGGAAATCACAGAAAACGCTCTTTCCATTACTATCGTCCTGTCACACGCCAAAACATGAAAATATCGCCTTACCGATTGCGCCTGATTACTGAGCACTGTTCAGGAATCAGGCGACGGCCGATGGGCGATTTGTCACCGCGAAATCGCCCACTCACACCCCACAACCGTGAGGCAATTTCACGGCTATTTCACCGGGGCGACACATCGCCTTTCAGATTTCCAGGCGAGATTGTGGCATGTGACAGTACCTTAAAAGCCCTTAAATAGACCTCCAAAAAGTTTAAAGGCTCTCTCATAGCCCTACAAATATTATATGGCCCCCATATAGCCTTTTTTTTAGTATAATTGGCCCCACATAGTCCTCCACATAATATTATGCACCCTTCATAGTCCTCTATAATTCGCCTCAAATAGTCTGCCATATAGTATTATGCACCCCCACAGTACTGTGATGCCGATACAGTTGAAAATGTGATGCTGGGGCATGGGAGTCAGTTGCTGCAGCTTGCATCGGACCCCCTCAGATAAGCTGATGCGGTCATGTGAGACATCAGCTGATTGGGTTGCCGCCCCTTCCCGGTCAGCTGATTAAGGTCCTTCAGCCATCAGAGATGGATATTGCGCATCACAGAACCCTCGGCGGAGAGGTGAGCATTTATTTTTTTTATTTTTAACCATTTACCTTCCTTTAATTTTACTTTAGCAGTGTATCTACATACACTGCTAAAGTGAAAGTGCCAGCGCCGACACCACTTGCCTGGCTCAGCTCCCCCAACTCTTTCTGTGTCGAGATGCCTCAAAATCCTGGATCCAGACACAGAAATGGCATCTGGAGTTTACAACCCGGACCTGTCCGTTCCTGTCCGTGTGGTACTGCCAAAAACAGGACCCCACGGACAGGAACAAAACTGTGGTGTGAAGCCAGCCTAAAAGACAAAAGATAATGTCCTAGGCTGGAGCAGTCTTAGCAGCAGCATGTCTCCTCCAGTAACATGATCCACCCTGAGACCCACAGCAAAGGCCTAACGTTTGGCTGGGAGATCATCAAGGCTGCTGCCCAGTAAACATCCCCCCCACTGAAAGCAGTGCCTTGCAGCAATCACATGTCTCATCTTGCTTCCGTGGGCTTTTGAGAATGACCCAAGAAAACGAGCCACCCAGGTAAAGGTCTACAAGGCCTGCCCACAGAGCCCGGCCCAGAGAGACTGTCCATGGAGACTAGCAGTCTGGTAGGAGCCACTGATCCCAGAACAGGAGATAGCGGGAGGGCCACCAAGGGCCCAGGGATCAGTTATGATGGGACCCCCTCTCATCAGCAAGACGTCCACGATTCTGAAGGATTCCAGACCGGCGGCGGCTGATGGGGTAACAGCTCCTGGGTGGCCTGGTGAGTGTGAGTCCTTGGTTTGTTCAATCCCCCTCCCCCCCTTTTAACTATACATCACTTAGGGTAGGGGTAATCAGGGAGGCCTGTGATTACATTTAGTTCCTGTCACATCAACACAGGTAGATGTATCCCAAGTGGGTAGTGGTAGTCAAGGAGGACTTGGGTCAGATTTTGTTCCCACTATATTGGGTGAGGAATTATCAGCGTTTTTTGCAGCCCATAAAGGAAGATTACCCATCTGGAGGGAAAGTCGGTGCCAGCACATTTATTCGCCAATCTATTATATAATTGCCGTAGCGACTTCCGTCGGAGCGGCGCTGCTTCCGGTGGCTTGGTTAGCGAGTCCGAGCTGCTTCTCCTGGACTCTCCCCGTGGCTGCGTAGCGGCCACGGCGACTCCCGAAGCAATGCCCGCAAAGCGGGCATTGCGAGTCGTTGCAGCCTCGCGAAGCAATGCCCGCGAAGCGGGCATTGCGAGTCGCTGACACCCACCACTAACCAAGCCACAGAAGCCCATACTACTGTAGTGTACACCGCTATAGTATACTACAGTCCCATGCCCATAAGCGCCATGGGACTGTAGTATACCATCGCGCTGTACACTACAGCCCCCTGCCGCTCTAACGCACTACCCCGCTGCTGCTGTAGTCTACACCGCTATAGTATACTATAGTCCCATGCCCATAAGCGACATGGGACTGTAGTATACCATCGCGCTGTACACTACAGCCTCCTGCCGCTCTTACACACTACCCCGCCGCTGCTCCCCTACACCCTAAGCCCCGTCGGCTAACACCGCCGCACCCCTACATCCTAAGCCCCTACCCGCCGCACCTATGCACGCCGCTAACACCGCCGCACCCCTACACCCTAAGCCCCGACCCGCCCCACCTATGCCCGCCGCTGTCGCTAACACCGCCGCACCCCTACACCCTAAGCCCCGACCCGCCGCATCTATGCCCGCCGCTGTCGCTAACACCGCCGCACCCATGCACGCCGCTAACACCGCCGCACCCCTACACCCTAAGCCCCGACCCGCCCCACCTATGCCCGCCGCTGTCGCTAACACCGCCGCACCCCTACACCCTAAGCCCCGACCCGCCGCATCTATGTCCGCCGCTGTTGCTAACACCGCCGCACCCCTACACCCTAAGCCCCGACCCGCCGCATCTATGCCCGCCGCTGTCGCTACCACCGCCGCACCCCTACACCCTAAGCCCCGACCCGCCGCATCTATGCCCGCCGCTGTCGCTAACACCGCCGCACCCCTACACCCTAAGCCCCTACCCGCCGCACCTATGCACGCCGCTAACACCGCCGCACCCCTACACCCTAAGCCCCGACCCGCCGCATCTGTGCCCGCCGCTGTCGCTAACACCGCCGCACTCCTACACCCTAAGCCCCGACCCGCCCCACCTATGCCCGCCGCTGTCGCTAACACCCGCCGCACCCCTACACCCTAAGCCCCGACCCGCCGCATCTATGTCCGCCGCTGTCGCTAACACCGCCGCACCCCTATACCCTAAGCCCCGACCCGCCGCATCTATGCCCGCCGCTGTCGCTAACACCGCCGCACCCCTACACCCTAAGCCCCGACCCGCCGCATCTATGCCCGCCGCTGTCGCTAACACCGCCGCACCCCTACACCCTAAGCCCCGACCCGCCGCATCTATGCCCGCCGCTGTCGCTAACACCGCCTCACCCCTACACCCTAAGCCCCGACCCGCCGCACCTATACCCGCCGCTCTCGCTAACACCGCCGCACCCCTACACCCTAAGCCCCGACCCGCCGATACCCCCTAAGCCCCGCCGCCTATCCCCTAAGGCACCGCCGCCCCTAACCTCCCGCCGCTCTCCCCTGCCCCTCTCGCTAAAGCCCTACACCCTAAGCCCCCGCAGTCCCCTAACCTAACGCCGCTGTCACCTAAGGCCCTACACCTCAAACCCCCGCCGTGCCCTAGCTAACGTCCCCGTCGATCACTTACATGCCTTCAAGTCATCTGATCGTCCGTCCGATCCACAAGTCCTCCGTCCGGCCAGGCGTCCTCTTCCTCCGGCCCCGGGGGTCTTCTGTCTTCTTTCCGCCATCTCCGCCTCTTCGTCCGGCCCCGGGGATCTTCCACCTCCGACGTCCTCTTCGTTCTCATTAACATACAATGGAAGAAAAATCCCCCATTCTATCTCAATCAGATCTGAGGCCCTCTTCTGATTGGTCGATGTATACTGCCCTCAGCCAATCAGAAGAGCCCCTCAAAACTGAGACGCAGTTCTCATTCAGGTCCGACTTTTTTTTCCCCATTGACATACATTACCGGTGTGTCGGCGATTTTATGGCCGCCCACCTGGTTCTATTTGTCGGCCCTAAAATCGCGGACACACCGCTAATGCATCTCTATGGGCAGTCAGCCCGATTTCGGATTGAACGCCGACCAATCAGAATTCGAGCTCACTGCCCATAGACATGCATTAGCGGTGTGTCCGCGATTTTAGGGCCGACAAATAGAACCAGGTGGCCGGCCATAAAATCGCCGACACACCGGTAATGTATGTCAATGGGGAAAAAAAAAGGCGGACCGGAATGAGAACTGCGTCTCACTCTGACTTAAAAAAATAAATAAATTAAATAATAAAAAAAATCATTTAAAAATAATAAAAAAATAATAAATAAATCATTAAAAAATAATAAATAATTAAATAAAAATAATAATAAAAAAAAAAAAAAAGGCGGACCTGAATGAGAACTGTGTCTCCGTCTAACTTAAACAAAAATAATTTATTAAATAATAAAAAAAATAATTTAAAAGTAATAAAAAAATAATAAATAAATCATTAAAAAATAATAAATAATTAAATAAAAATAATAATAAAAAAAAAAAAAAAGGCAGACCTGAATGAGAACTGTGTCTCCGTCTAACTTAAAAAAAATAAATAAATTAAATAATAAAAAAAATCATTTAAAAATAATAAAAAAATAATAAATAAATCATTAAAAAATAATAAATAATTAAATAAAAATAATAATAAATAAAAAAAAAAAGGCGGACCTGAATGAGAACTGTGTCTCCGTCTAACTTAAAAAAAATAAATAAATTAAATAATAAAAAAAATAATTTAAAAATAATAAAAAAATAATAAATAAATCATTAAAAAATAATAAATAATTAAATAAAAATAATAATAAAAAAAAAAAAAAAAGGCGGACCTGAATGAGAACTGTGTCTCCGTCTAACTTAAACAAAAATAATTAATTAAATAATAAAAAAAATAATTTAAAAATAATAAAAAAATAATAAATAAATCATTAAAAAATAATAAATAATTAAATAAAAATAATTATAAAAAAATAAAAAAAAGGCGGACCTGAATGAGAACTGTGCCTCCGTCTTACTTAAAAAAAATAAATAAATTAAATAATAAAAAAAATAATTTAAAAATAATTAAAAAATAATAAAAAAATAATCATAACAAAAAAAAAAAAAACATAATAATTAAACAAAAATTATCTAAATTTTAATAATAAAAAAAAATATTTAAAAAAAAAAAAAATAATTAAAAATAATTAATTAAATAATTAAAAAATAATACAAAAATAATAATAAAAAAATAAAAATAATAATGAAAAAAATATTATAAAAATTTGACGATTAATAACAATTATTAAAAAAAAAAAAAAATTAAAAAAAAAAAATAATAATTCAATAATTATAAAAAAATAATAAAAATAAAAAAACATAATAATCAAAAAAAATTTATAAAAAATTTAATAATCAAAAAAATTATTAAAAAAATATTATAAAATAATAAAAAAATAAACCAAAAAATTAATAAAAAAAAATTATCAAAAAAAAAAAAAAAAAAAACACACACAGTCGTTGCTATTACGGTATTTATTGCCGCGATTCGCTGATTGAAACTTTCCGGCCCCGTCGAATGATGGCTCTGAGCCGAGTCGTCTGCCCGCAAATAGAACCAGCGGCTCGGCCATAACATCGCCTCCTTTGTCTATCTCTCTCATAGGAAGGCGCCGTCCAATCACAATCGCCGCGCCTTTTTTGAAAATACATAGCGACCAATCACATTCATGGCGCCAGCTTTCTGAAGTTGCCGCCCTCCAATCAGATAAGCCCGCTTATTTATAGCGGGAACTTTGAATCTTCAACCTCTTTGAATCCTCTTTGTGGGAGAACGAGAACCTATCGCTGGACTATCTGTTGGAGTATATTTCTGCCGAGAAATCCATCCTTTGTGAGGGTCTTTCGAGGACAACGAGAAGCTACCGCTGGACCGTCTGTTCGATAACATTTGAGCCGAGATATCCATCCTTCGTGCGGGACGTCGGGAAGCAAGCGCCGGATCGGGATCTGCGATTGATCAGCTAAGATATCCTTTGGACAATCTACCTTTTCACATCAGAGCCTATATTCCTGATGCTGACTTTTATTTTCACCTCTTTTTTACTATCTTTCTTTTTCACCACTTTTACTATTTTGCGCCATGCAGCGCCAATCGCCACTGCATGGAGCGTCCGCCACTGTTCGGACACTTCGCCGCTGAAAGCGCCGACTTCTGCGCTACAAGCGCAAACTTCGGCGCTTCTAGCGGCCTCCGCGGTCTATGAGACCGCTGTGTCCGAACATGCATTCACGCGCCGCCCGTACAACTCGCCGCTCTAAGATGGCCGACGCGAAATCTTCATTCATAAAATGGCGCTAGACTTCAGCCGCCGTGTGATTGGCCAGCGGAATCTTCATACACATGGCGCCGTCAATCCGGTTGGTCGGCGCTATTGTGTGAAGATGCCGCTGTCCTATCACAACTCAGCGGGGCGGAGCTATAGACTTCCACTCTCCCGAACGCCGTGTCCGAAAATCGCACCAGGGGCTCGGCAAGGAAAGTTCCGTGCATTTTCAAAATTGCCGCCGCGATTCTCATTGGATGTCGACTTCCCATAGACATCCATTGAGAAATGAGCCGCGATTCTGATTGGTTGTTCTTTATGGCGCTTTGATTCCGATTGGTCACCGCACAGCGGGGACTTCGAAAATTTTCTTGCCGAGCGCCTGGTACGATTTTCGGATATGCCGTTCGGCCGGCTGGAAGTTTGTAGCTCCGCCCCGCTGAGTTGTGATTGGACAGCGGCATCTTCACACAATAGCGCCGACCAACCGGATTCACGGCGCCATGTGTATGAAGATTCCGCTGGCCAATCACACGGCGGCTGAAGTCTAGCGCCATTTTATGAATGAAGATTTCGCGTCCGCCATCTTAGAGCGGGAAATTTGAATTGGTGCACAATGAAAAAGTAAAAATGCTGTTTTTCACAGTACAATCTCACATCAGACTATATATTCCTAATGCCTATGCTTATATTAACCCTTTGTTTTTACAAATTACCATATCAGGCTACATTTGAAATCCATACTGCCCTCTTCTTTTCATACTTATTGAACCCCTTCTATTCTATTTCTCCCTCCATTTGCTATCTGACTATGGCAGCTACTAAGCCTTTTAATATTAACCTCCTTCTATTCTATTACGCCACACTGCCTATCTCACTATCTGCTCTACTAAGCCCATTTTACTATTAAACCCTTTCTATTCTATTACTGCTACACTCCCTATCTCACTATCTGTGTACTAGCGCCTTTTTTAGATTAAACCCTTTCTATTTTTATTAGTGCCACACTGCCTATCTCACTATGTTCTCTACTACGGCCATTTTAATATTAACCCTTTTATTCTATTAGTGCTACACTGCTTATCTACTATCTGCTGTACTACGGCCATTTTAATATTAACCCTTTCTATTCTATTGTCCTACACTGCTATCTCACTATTGCTGTACTACGGCCATTTTAATATTAACCCTTTCTATCCTATTACTCCACACTGTTATCTCACTATCTGCTCTACTACGGCCTTTTTTATATTAACCCCTTCTATTCTATTAGTACTACACTGCATATATCACTATCTGTTGTACTACGGCCATTTTATTATTAACCCCTTCTATTCTATTATGCTACACTGCTATCTCACTATCTGCTCTACTACGGCCATTTTAATATTAACCCTTTCTATTCTATTAGTGCTACACTGCTTATCTCACTATCTGCTGTACTACGGCCATTTTAATATTAACCCTTTCTATTCTATTAGTCCTACACTGCTATCTCACTATCTGCTGTACTACGGCCATTTTATATATTAACCCCTTCTTATCTATTAGTGCTACACTGCGTATCTCACTATCTGCTGTACTACGGCCATTTTAATATTAACCCCTTCTATTCTATTAGTGCTACACTGCTATCTCACTATCTGCTGTACTACGGCCATTTTAATATTAACCCCTTCTATTCTATTACTGCTACACTGCCTATCTCACTATCTGCTGTACTACGGCCATTTTAATATTAACCCTTTCTATTCTATTACTCCTACACTGCCTATCTCACTATCTGCTGTACTACGGCCATTTTAATATTAACCCCTTCTATTCTATTAGTGCTACACTGCCTATCTCACTATCTGCTGTACTACGGCCATTTTAATATTAACCCTTTCTATTCTATTAGTGCTACACTGCCTATCTCACTATCTGCTGTACTACGGCCATTTTAATATTAACCCTTTCTATTCTATTAGTGCTACACTGCCTATCTCACTATCTGCTGTACTACGGCCATTTTAATATTAACCCTTTCTATTCTATTAGTGCCTACACTGCCTATCTCACTATGTGCTGTACTACGGCCATTTTTAATATTAACCCTTTCTATTCTATTAGTGCTACACTGCCTATCTCACTATGTGCTGTACTACGCCATTTTAATATTAACCCTTTCTATTCTATTAGTGCCACACTGCCTATCTCACTATCTGCTGTACTACGGCCATTTTAATATTAACCCTTTCTATTCTATTAGTGCTACACTGCCTATCTCACTATCTGCTGTACTACGGCCATTTTAATATTAACCCTTTCTATTCTATTATGCCTACACTGCCTATCTCACTATCTGCTGTACTACGGCCATTTTAATATTAACCCTTTCTATTATATTAGTGCCTACACTGCCTATCTCACTATCTGCTGTACTACGGCCTTTTTTATATAACCCTTTCTATTCTATTAGTGCCTACACTGCGTATCTCACTATCTGCTGTACTAAGGACATTTTTACATTAACCTCTTTCTATCCTTTTCTACATTTATCTCACCTATTGCTTTTATACGGTTTTAAAACTTCATCATTATCACACTGCCTATCACACTATCTGCTGTACTACGGCCATTTTAATATTAACCCTTTCTATTCTATTAGTGCT
Organism: Allobates femoralis; assembly: GCA_033576535.1. Lineage (NCBI taxonomy): Eukaryota > Metazoa > Chordata > Amphibia > Anura > Aromobatidae > Allobates > Allobates femoralis. The sequence goes on from JARQOC010000009.1 coordinate 125,051,506, forward strand.
ACACTCCTAATCTCACTATGTGCTGTACTAAGGCCATTTTAATATTAACCCCTTCTATTCTGTTTGCTATTCAATAACTGTGTCACTATGTGCTGGACATCTGTGATTTTACAACTTCACCACACATGGCCAGAAAAAAACCCATCTGCTGCGATTGCCGATTAAACCTTGCACTTGCTGCGCTGTTGCGGGAATACCCATACAAACTATAGGAATACTTGCGGCAGGTGCGCCAAGTTCATTTTTTTTTGTAGCAACACTTGACGCAACTGCTAAATCGCAGTGGCCGCAAGTCCCCTTATGGTTTCTATAGGGATTACCGCTACCGCACTGCAACTGCAATGTTAATGTGGCTATCGCAGCAGATGCATTTTTTTCAATGCATCTACCGCAATTTTATCTAAAGAGCTGATGTGAAAGGGCTCTAAGGCAATTTGTACATTAACCCGTTCTATTCTATTTCTGCCCCCCTTGCTATCTCAGTATGTGGTCCACTAAGGCTATTTATACATTTTCCTCTTCTATGCCATTTGCCATTTTGTTTTCCCACACTATGTTTTATAGGGTTCGAAATGCTACATTAACCCCCTACTTTCAGTTTGCTATTCACTAACTGTGTTACTACGTGCTGTACTCAGGGCATTTGCAATTTTAACTCTTCTATACTATTTGAAATTTATTTTAACATCCACACTCTTTTATAGGATGTAAGTGCTACATTAACGTCTTCTATTGTTTTGCCTATTCACTGTCTATGTCACTATGTGGTATACTACCGGCATTTAATTACTAAATACTTTAATACTAATTTTATTTTTATTAATCGTCCAGTATTTTTTATGCGTGCCAATGCTATATTAACTACTTACAGGCTCTTTGACTTTTTTTTTTGGAGTTAGGAGTCAGTCATCACAACGTTACGAGTACGTTAACCCATTATATGTCAATTTTTATTATTTTTCTTAGTAATGACTCTGTTGCACTACTACCTGTCTTATTTTTAACAGTTTGGTGGTAATGCTACCTGCCCAGTTGACATCAGCGGTTATTTGAAATTGCACTAGATGTCCTGACAGAATTGCATCCGCTTGCTTTGCTGCATTGCCACCGCATAACTGCTGCACTTGCAGTGTCGTTCCGCTAATCCCCATTGTACGTATAGGGGAACTTGCCACAGCTCCGCCACCATAAAAAGCGTGGTCACCCATCTTTTTTTTTTCCATACAGGACCTGCTACAAGTGCAAAATCCAAATTGCTGCACCTACTGCAAATAAATAGATACTGACTATTATGCCGATTATAATGAGTATGGGATTCACGTAAACGCTTGCAAGTCCTGCAGTTATGCTGTGGCTATGCGCCACATGCACCAGATGCTGTTTTTCCAACGCTTATGATGCTATTTGAAATTAATGCTCATGTCAAAGTCTCTATCATCCCAGTAGGATATTCACTACTTTTACATACCTCATATTTTACACTCTATTACTGACTGGGTCCTCTTTCACACGTCCATTGTATATGCACATTTACATACTTTTATAACATGGCCTAAGATTTAAATTTTAAACGCGATTTCTCCATACCCGTCACCAGGGCTGTAGTTGCGTAACGTTACACTACATCACCGCATTTACGTTACTTTTTACATTGACCTGACTCTTACAATATCTCATACGCAAGTTGCCTTATTTCTTTTTTCACCCTGCTTTGTCACATTCTGCCATTTCATACTTCACGTTTAGGCCGCTGTTTCCCCTATTCCACCAACAAAAATAAAAACCACTACTTCTGCTATAATACCAAAACCTTCAGTTCTTGGTAGAAATTAACCGTAAATCTGCTTTTTTTCAACACCTTATGAAACAACAACCTTGCTGGTGGTTATGCAGAAATTGATGTCATCCTGCTTCTATTAACGTTTTTATTACAATGTTCAAAATTTGCTTTGATACCGTGTATCGGAAAGGGCCATTACATCCATTTGTTTTGCCTTCACGGCAGTTTTTAAGGAATTTTAACACTCATTGCCATTCAATACTCCATACAGTTAACATCATTACATCTTTCTTTGTTACTTTAAATAAGTCTATCATTTCATTATAACAGGTTTTGGAAAACCATACTTTAGTTTTATTGTTTTTGTCTGTTTACACAGTTAGTATTCATTGTTTCCTTAACTAACACACTCTAGCTCATTTTGCTTTTGATTCACTGACTATTCTTACTAAGATGAGCTCTCCAACACAAAATATCACTCTTGCCAAGGAGGCTGCATCTACACCGAAGAAGAAGCGTGCTGAGAAAACTTTGGAACAGAGACGCCGTCGGTTAGATCAAGATAAGGCTGCTAAAGCTAAACGCATTGCAGAGGAGAGTTTGGAAGAGAAACGTGTTCGTTTAGATCTGCGTAAGGCTGCTAAGGAGAAACGTACTGCAAAGGAGACTTCAGAAGAGAGGCGTCTTCGCTTAGATACTGATAAGGCTGCTAAGGCAAAACGCCTTGCTGAAGAGACCTTAGAAAGGAGACGTATTCGCTTAGATCGTGTTAAGGCTGCTCACGCCAAACGTATTGCAAATGAGACTTCTGCAGAGAGACGTCATTCGGTTAGATAGGGCTAAGGCTGCTAAACTCAAACGGTTTGGTAAACTCTCTTCTCCACTGAGACGTTTTTCGTTGGATGCTGCAAAGACGCTTTACATACACGTATTTCGGGAGTGTCTCTGAAAAAACAAGCCAACAAATGGAAACAAGAGCCATGACTGCGCGTTCTACATGCAAACAAACAAAAATTCCAGTCACTGAAGAACCGTCTGACACAGAAGCTACTCCAGCCTCTTCGTGTACTGACATTTTACCAAGTGAACTGCCTTTAACACCTCCCATTACCTCTATGGAAATCAAAAAAGGAAAGGTTCGCAAGGTGTCTGTGCGTATGCGCAAGAAGGGTGTGGAGGAGAGTTCTGAAGAAAGACGACTTCCCTTGACAAGAAAAGTCTGCTTTGAAAACACCCTTTCAATACAGTCCTTAGAAGGAAGGACAGAACGATTAGCCAAAAAATCAATTACTCTGCCTCAACGACGCAAACAGAAAAAGTTAATGCCTGCAGGAGATCCGTCTGATCCTCAGACTGCTTCCACCTCTTCGTCTGATCCTCAGACTGCTGCCACCTCTTCGTCTGATCCTCAGACTGCTGCCACCTCTTCATCTGATGCTCTGACTGCTGCCACCTCTTTGTCTGATGCTCAGACTCCTGCCACCTCTTCTTCTACTATCTTGACTACAACTGAACAGCCTTTACTGCATCGCAAGGCCACATCAAAACGAAAACACTGTGCTGAGGAGACGCCATACAGCAAACAGTGTAAAATTTTGAGGCTTAAAAGGAAAAGACAGATGCGTCAAGATACAGAATCTCCTACATCTAGACAAGTCCACTTGGCCCATTTGGCTACATTACGTCGTGAAGAACGTCAAACTTCTTCTTCCACTTCTATATTGCAACAGGCAGAACGGAATATATATTCCACTTCTTCATTTATTGAATCTTTGGAATCTACATCCCTTCCACGTCTCATTTATGTAGGATTACATAATAAATTTCTACGTTCATTCTATTCACCTCTCCTACATGAAAGGGGATTTATTGATCAGGATCATGTTATTGCAGAACATTTCTGTGGTTTCATGAATGTAATATGTGAACATTGTGGGGCTCGACATTTTACTGCTGAACGACCATCAGATCAACAGTTTACTCTTTGTTGCCACAAGGGAAAAGTAAAGGTACCATTACCTCAATACCCGCACGTGTTCCAACGCCTGCTGAAAGGAGAGAGTGAGTACAGTCAAAATTTGATGGAGAATATAAGGAGCATTAATAGTTCTTTTGCTTTTGCCTCCATGGGTGCCCATGTTTCTCTACCTCCTGGACATGGACCATACTGCTTTTGTATTCATGGGCAAATTTATCATCGCACTGGAACACTCCATCCTGCTCAAGATCAAACTCCAGCATATGCACAACTGTACATTTTAGATACTCTAAGCGCTACAGACCAACGGCTACAGTCTCCAGAAAATGTTAAATGTAATCTACTTTAATGAGTATCATTGCTCTTCAATTGGATAATATTAATCCCTTTGTTTCGGCCTACAAAATGCTACATCAAGTTGAATTAGAAGAAGAACAGAAGGCAGTAGAACATGGCACAAAAATGCCAAATATTATCATGGCCATTAAACAAGACAGAGGCCAAGACCCGAGACGCTATAACAATCCTACTGCCAATGAAGTTGCTGTGGTCTTTGAAAATGCTGATGGAGAGCCACCATTCAATAGAGACATTTTAATTCATTTGAAACCTGATCCAAATAACCCCTTGGCCCCAAAAACACAGCAAGTCAGTATTCTGCACAGCAATTTAGATGCATTACTCTATCCTTTATTTTTTCCTCATGGAGAACAAGGCTGGCATGAGGGACTCAAGCATGAAGGCAAAAGTCAACGCCGGGTTACACAGCTCCAGTATTACTGCTATTTGCTGTCTGTACGGAATCAGTTCAATCCTGTCCTGAATGGTGGCAAACTAACACAGCAGTACTTAGTGGATGCGTATGTGAAAATCGAGGCTAATCGCTTAAATTTTATCCGTCATCATCAAAAGGATTTAAAAGTGGAGGATTATTGCGTACTCCAGGAACATCTTCTGAAACAATCTGTTGAGAAAGGTATTCCCATTGGCAAGACGGTCATTTTACCATCTTCTTTTGAAGGCAGTCCCAGAAACATGCAGCAACGCTATCAGGATGCCATGGCTATTGTGACTAAATTTGGACGACCAGATCTTTTTGTAACCATGACCTGTAATCCTAAATGGAGGGAGATTACAAACAATTTAGAGCCATGGCAGCGTGTGGAACATAGACCTGATTTAGTGGCCCGTGTCTTCAGAATTAAACTGGAAGCCCTATTAAAAGAAATTAACACTGGATTATTTGGCAAAGTTTGTGCAATGGTTCATGTGATTGAATTCCAAAAGCGTGGCCTACCACACGCTCATATTTTATCATTCTGGATAGCAAATCCAAACTAAGAACTGAGGTTGAAGTGGATAATATAGTTTGGGCTGAAATCCCTGATCCAGAAGAATACCCTCTGCTCCATGACATTGTGATGCAACACATGATTCATGGACCCTGTGGTCAACACAACCCCAATTCTCCATGTATGGATCTTGGCAAGTGTAAGAAAGGTTTTCCTAAAGATTTCCAACCAAGAACACTCATAGCTAAGGATGCATACCCTACTTATCAAAGAAAGGAAGGATCATCCTTTCAAATCCGTTCAAAGATGATTGATAATTCTTGGGTTGTTCCCTATAACCCTTACCTACTATTAACATACAAGTGTCATATTAATGTTGAGGTATGTGCTTCCATTCAAAGTGTAAAATACCTATTCAAATATGTCTACAAAGGACATGATAAAGCCAATCTTGAAATTTGCCAAACCAATATTCACCATGATGAAACACATCAATTCATGGATTCAAGATACGTGAGTGCACCGGAGGCAGCTTGGCGAATATTTGCTTACCCGATGCATAGACAATCGCACTCCATTATTCGCCTGGCCGTACATCTCCCACATTCTCAACCGCTTTATTTTCATGAGGATGACTCTGTTGACGACATCAGTTGCACAATGCACAGAAAATCTACTCTGATGGGCTACTTTGAGCTGAATGAGAGTAACCCGCATGCTCATGATTACTTCTACCGCCAAATTCCAGAGCACTATGTTTGGAAAGAAGGTGCATGGAAGTTAGAAAGCGAGGAGGTTCTTCAGTGATTGGAAGAATGTATACTGTTAGTATGAAAGATCAAGAACGGTACTATTTGAGGTTGTTGTTACTGCATGTCAAAGGAGCAACAAGTTTTGACAACATTAAGACTGTTAATGAAGTGACATACCCAACTTTCAAAGAGGCAGCATTAGCTCTTGGATTGCTCTTCGATGACACTGTTTGGAGAAATACTTTATTGGATGCCTGTGTTCTCAACATGCCTGCACAGCTTCGTGATATGTTCGCATATATATGTATTTTTGGTCCTCCAGCTCATCCATTGGAGTTGTGGAAAGAATTTAAACAAGACTTTATCCAAGACTACTGCCATGCATATCACTCCAACACTGAGGAGTGTGAGAATTGTGAAGGATATGCTATGACTGATGTCCAAACTATTCTAAAATTTCATGGCAAAACTTTTACTGATTTTAATCTACCACGACCAAAAAGAAAGCCATACATCGCTCCACTATACAACAAGGATGATGAGTTAAGAAGAGCTCAGCAAATGAAAGCTACTTTAAATGACCACCAACTTTTGGCCTATGATGCGATCAATCAAGCTTTACACGATAGAAGTGGACAACCTAAGTGCTTTTTCATTGACGGTCCAGGTGGCAGTGGTAAAACATACCTGTATGATTTATTAATTCATGAACTAAGAGGAGAAGGCGAAATTGTCTCACCTGCAGCCAGTACAGGGATTGCAGCTAACTTACTGCAAGGAGGAAGAACCATCCATTCACTTTACGGAATACCAATTCCAATCAATGAAACTTCCGTTTCAAGGATTAAAAATGATACAGATGCTGCACAACATTTGAAAAGTACCAAACTTTTCATTATTGACGAGTCCACTCTGTTATCTAAATATGCATTGCATGTGATTGATCAACTTTTACGGGATGTCATGACAACAGATATCTCCAAGAAAAATACAACACCTTTTGGAGGGAAAGTCATTGTTCTGGAGGAGACTTTCGACAGTGTCTGCCTATCATCCCACATGGTACAAGAACTGACATTATAAGAGAGTTGTATTAAATACTCACGACAATGGCAGCTTTTCACTCAATTGCCACTCTTCAACAATATGCGCTCCATTGATCCTGATTATAGCCGTTGGTTACTTCAACTGGGAAATGGTGAATTGTCCAATGATTTCAACCTTGGAGATGATACCATTGAAATCCCACAAGACATGATCTGCACTGGCTCAATCATTCTTGCTATATTTGGTGAAAACATTGTCATTGATGTAGATAACAATGAAAGCATTCAGATTGCTGCATCACATGCCATTCTTTGCCCTAAAAATGACCATGTGGATATGGTGAACTCTAAGGTCATGGATTGCATTGCTGGTGAATACACTGAATACATTAGTGATGATTCCATTGATCCTGATGAGACTGAAGATCCAGATCAATATCCAGTGGAATTTTTAAATTCACTCACACCAACGGGAATGCCTTCTCATCGCCTCAAATTAAAAATCGGTACCATTGTCATGCTTTTGCGCAACTTTAACAGCAGAAAAGGTCTTTGCAATGGGACTCGCTTGATTGTCATTGCTTTGTTTGACAATCTGATTCAAGCAAAAGTCATTACTGGCTCTGCAGAAGGAAATGTGGTGTTTATTCCAAGGATTGATTTATCTCCATCAGAGACTGGATTACCTTTCAAGTTAAGACGTCGACAATTTCCCTTGAAGCCTGCTTTTGCCATGACCATCAACAAATCCCAAGGCCAAACACTGGAGAAAGTAGGGATTTTTTTGCCAGAACCTGTTTTTGGACATGGACAGTTATATGTGGCTTTTTCACGAGTGAAAAGAAGATGTAATTGTTAAGGTGAAAGTACTGCATACACCCATTCAAGGAAAGTTGCTGCTTCATTCAGAAAGTCTTTAAAAAAAATATTGTCTATAAGAATATTTTATTTTAAATTCTTTACATATATATTACATTTACATACATGATGGATATAACAATGAAAGCATTCACATTGCTGCATCACATGACAATCTTTGTCCTAAAAATGTCCATGTGGAAATGGTGAACTCTCAGGTTATGGATTGCATTGCTGGTGAATACACTGAGTACATTAGTGATGATTCCATTCAGACTGAAGATTCAGACCAATATCCAGTGGAATTTTTAAATTAACTCACACCAATGGGAATGCCTTATCATCGCCTCAAATTACACATTGGTACTATTGTCATGCTTTTGCACACCTTTAACAGCATAAAAGGTCTTTGCAATGGGAATTGCTTCATTGTGATCACTTTGTTTGACAATCTCATTCAAGCAAAAGTCAGTTCTGGGTCTGCAGAAGGAATGTGGTGTTTACTTCAAGGATTGATTTATCTCCATCATAGACTGCTTTACCTTTTAAGTTAAGACATCGACAATTTACCGTAAAGTCTACTTTTCCCATGACCATCAACAAATCCCAAGGCCATACACTGGAGAAAGTAGGGATTTTTTGCCCAACAACCCATTTTTGGACATGGACAGTTATATGTGGCTTTTTCACGACTGAAAAAAGATGTATTGTTAAGGTGAAAGTACTGCATACACCCATTAAAGGAAAGTTGCTGCCTCATTCAGAAAAAGTCTTTACAAAAAATATTGTCTATAAGAATATTTTATTTTAAATTCTTTAGATATATCTATCATGTATGTAAATGTAATATATAACAATGAAAGCATTCACATTGCTGCATCACATGACAATCTTTGTCCTAAAAATGTCCATGTGGAAATGGTGAACTCTCAGGTTATGGATTGCATTGCTGGTGAATACACTGAGTACATTAGTGATGATTCCATTCAGACTGAAGATTCAGACCAATATCCAGTGGAATTTTTAAATTCACTCACACCAATGGGAATGCCTTATCATCGCCTCAAATTACACATTGGTACATTGTCATGCTTTTGCACACCTTTAACAGCATAAAATGTCTTTGCAATGGGAATCGCTTCATTGTCATCACTTTGTTTGACAATCTCATTCAAGCAAAAGTCATTACTGGGTCTGTAGAAGGAAATGTGGTGTTTATTCCAAGGATTTATTTATCTCCATCAGAAACTGCCTCACCTTTCAAGTTAAGACGTCAACAATTTCCCGTGAAGTCTACTTTTTCCATGACCATCAACAAATCCTAAGGCCATACACTGAAGAAAGTAGGGATTTTTTTGTCACAAACAGTTTTTGGACATGGACAGTTATATGTGGATTTTTCACGAGTAAAAACACGATGCAATGATAAGGTGAAAGTGTTGGATACACCCATTCAAGTCAAATTGCTGCCCAGTAGTGAAATACTCTTTACTACAAATATTCTCTCTAATATTTTATTTTAAATTCTTTAGATACATGTTAGATTTACATACATACTTACTTTCTAATTAAATACAAAAATTACAATAAATGAGTTTAGCCATAGATGTATAGCAATAGAAAAAAAAATATATATATTATTTGTTATACAAAAAGATATTAAAATTAGTTATTATATATACAATAGTTATTTAATAAATATAGTCATTAGTGTTCATTTTCAATAACAATATAGTATATAGAAATATTTTTGTTTAAATTCTTTATATGCATATTACATTTAGATAAATAATTATTTTCTAATTAAACAAAAATATTCCCATAAAATAGTTTAGCCATAGATGTATAGTACTAAAAAAAAAAAAAAAAATTACTTTGCCCATAGATGTGTAGGAATTGACCAAAAAAATTATAAAAAAATAGTTTACAAATAGATGTATAGCAATAGAAATAATCAAAAATACCAAACAAATTACTTTAGTTTTAGATAGACATTATAATTAGTTATTAAATATTAAATAGGTCTTTAAGAAATATAGTCTTTAGTTTCACTTTTCACTAAAAAATTAATGTGTATAAAAATATTTTACTTTTAATTATTTACATACATATTCTATTTACATACATACTTTCTAATTAAACACAAATATTACAATAATTTAATTTAGCTATAGATGTAGAAGAATAGAAATAGACAAAAATACCACAAATATTACTTTCTTTATAAAGATATTATAAATAGGTTTTAGATATAAAATAGTTATTTAAAATATATAGTACTTACTTTTTTAGCTTTTGAACTTTCTTTTTAAATTTCATAGTATATGTATATAAACACACATTTTATAGTAGATTGTAGATGTGTATCACCTAAATGCTTGCATTTAGTGATAAGAACCTGAAGCTTCAGCAGGATAGCTGCTGCGAGATTTCATTTTCTTTTTACACAGGGTCAGGTTTTTGTGAACAGCTAAGGCTGCCTTCAGATTTGCAGATGCATCTGCAGCGTTTTGAAAATGCATCTGGAATCATCTGCATGCAGACGGTAGACCCTATCTTTATAATGGGACGCATGGTGTCTGCAGATGCTTGCAGGCAGCTGTGCACACACATTTACTCCTATATGTGATCTGTGCGCAGGCGGATGCCTGAATACAAATCAAACACTCCCACCATCACCAGGGATGCAATATGTCGTGTCCCTGGTGCGGAGTAGAGTCTGTGATCTGTACCCAAGCATCTGCCTGCGCAGAGATCACATATAGGAGTGAATGGCTGTGCTCGGCTGTCTGGAAGCATCTGCAGACACTGTGCGTCCCATTATAAAGATAGGGTTTACTGTCTGCATGCAGATGCATCTGCAAAATGCTGCAGATGCATCTGCAAGTCTGAATGCAGCATTAGAGACGGGTGGGACAGCTGTTCACACACATCTCTATCTTGAAGTGTGTTCTGTACATATAAATACATACATACATATAGGTACATATTTAGACACATAGATACATATTTAGACACATAGGGAAAGAATAGACATTTTCTTTTTAAATCTGACTTATTCTGCTATTTGTGGAATTTATAGTGTGAACACATCAATTTTGACACTTGCTGTCTAATGGTGACCTACAGCACTCTTACTGTAAGTTGCATGAAATGTTAATGGAATTTGTGCTTTACTTGCAGTAGTTGCGGCACATGTGCTTTCAACAGTTTCAACTGCCAAAATCACAGTTAGCTCTGATTTTTAGTGGTTGCATTTAGTCAACCTGTTAAAGCTGTGCTTGCCGTATTTATTGCAAGCTAATTGCAAGTTCCATATACATTACATGTTACTTGCTGAAAGTCAGCTGTAGGTAGGTCCTTTGGTGACAAGTGCAGAAATTGTATTTGGTTATTCTACACCTTCTGCAAATAGCCAAAAAATATCTGCTTTAAAAGGAGTCTAACTATTAATTATTAGGGGTAGAGTAGAGTAGGTCCCACCAGTTGTAAGGCTACCTTCCCGTGGTTGGTGGGGAAACATGTACTGGCTTAATCATAGATTATTAATATTCATATATAAATTGAATATACGTAATCTGTACAAAACATCAGTGCCAGTATCTGTACGAAAAGCCTTGCCTTAGAATCATGACATGTACTACACTGACATGTACCATACAAACATTGGTAGTTGATAGATAGATATCATGTCTTATGTGCATTATTGTCAAATTTGAATGAATAATGTATATATGCATGCTACACTCCCGATTCTTTACAATTGGGCCGCCATCTATCATGGAATAATTGGATTATTAGTTAAAAATCTAATTTAATAAACTATACACCAGTTCTAGAATCCCGATGCAATCGCATCGGGCTCACAGCTAGTACTATTCATAACTGTATGACGGTATTATATGCCTTGTATAAAGCAGGATGTGTTTAGCACTGTATAATGATATTATATGTCTTGTATAAACAATACGTGATTAGCACTGCGTCATGGTATGTGTCCTGTACAATCAGTGGATGATTTGCATTATGGGCAGTATTATTAGCCTTAGCCTATTCCACACAGTTATATTGTTGAACTATATGTTGTTAATTTGCCTGGAATAAGCATAACAGGAATCAGGGTGTGTCTGTTATAAAGCAGTATGTGATTAGCACACACTATGAGTTTTGAACTACATGGCAATTTTGTGTCTTGTATGAAGCAGAATGTTATTTGCACTACTGAACTATATACTGTGGTATGAGTTTTGAAGTATAAGGCATTTTTTGTGTCTTGTATGAAATAGAATGATATTTACACTACTGGGAGGTATGTGTCATGTATAAATTAGTAAGCCCTATGGAGCGGTAGTATGTATACTGTATCAGGCAGTATTGAGTTTGCACTATATGGTGTAATTGTCTTGTTTCATGCAGCATCCAATTAGCACTAGATGGCTCAATTGTGTCCTGTAGATAGCAGGAGTTGATTTGCACTACATGGCGGTGTATTTTATGTAGAAATCAGTATATGATTATGACTATAAGGCCCTTATCAGAATGGTCCCTAAAACTCTGGCTCAGCTGTTAGTATCCATTTAGTCTCTTTTTATGCAAGATGGGATGTGTCCCACCCCTTCTTTACTGAGCCAGACACAAAAGTGCTGTGTCTGCCCTATGCCCATATTGGACTCTGGCCCAGCAGCATCCTGCATCTTTGAGGTATGTTCACATGAGATAAAGTATTAAATACGTTAGTTTTAGGGACTGTTTTGATTAGGGTCACCTTGGCGTGGTAGAACGGCTTCCGTACATTTTTTTGCAAAAAAACATATCTACTAAGTACCTTGTTATTGACACTGTTTTGCATTTGCTTTTTACTTTTACCTATATAGCAGAGTATTTTTAGATGTTTTTTATGCTGTCTTTTTTGTGATATAGATTCTTGGTGGTGTGAACATGGTTCTACAGACCTGTTCACACTGTGCTCTGGCTCAGCTGTTAGTACCATTGCTTGGCAAACTCCATGTGGTACAGTGGTGCCTGTAAAATCTGTGCAAAAAAACATTTAGTGCCACATCCAGGCAGCAACCACAGTTTTTGCCTAGTACCAATTTTTGCAAATCCCCGTGATACATTAGTACTTGTGTCAACATCTGCTCCAAATCTGTGCAAAAAAAACCATTAGGGCCACATCTAGGCAGCAACCACTGTTTTTGCCTAGTACCAGTTCTTGGCAAATCTGATCTGCTTGATTCACATCCCCAGATTTTTCCGGCCTACAACTGACTTACAAATCTGTTACCATCAAATATGACTGGTGGAAAGGGGAATAGGTGTGGTGATAAAGGAAAAATGCTTGGTGTCCAGGGATTAGAAAGTAACTGAAAGTTCTGCTGTACAAACACTTGCTTCTATGCAAACAAAAATGTCAACTTCTTTTAGTGGACAGTCTGATATCAACCCTTTCTTAGGTAGAAGTGTGGCGCCCTGCTCACGCAGGTAACCACAGATCTCTCTAATGCACAGCTGGGTTTCCACAGCAGGTACCTACTACATATGCGGCTCCCAGCAAAGAATGCGACACAGGAGGGTATTGCAGCCATAAATGCAGCCGCAATATTCTCCGACCCAGCAGTCATATGGTTAACTTAGAGATCCAAAACCCTGCATGCATCACTTAACATAGAGGGCCAATCCAAGGTCCTGGTGGGCGGAGTGTAAGGGTAGTGTAGGAGAAGTACAGTTAGTCTAGAGTAGTTAGAAGGAGTCTAGACAAGAGACACAGACTTGAACTTGGAGTAGGAGCAGGGGCTCTGCACCCCGTGCAGCCCCATGGCCGTCACCGGGCGGGTGTTAGCACCTGAGGCCTCAACAACCGGGATCGGGCATCACCAACCACGGGTTCCAAAAGACTCCCGTGCCCAATTCACAGCCGGTTCACTGGTACCGAAGCTGGCAGCAGTTCACCTCTGCTACGCGAACCAGAAGCGTGGAGGAGCAGCGTCACAGGAGCATCCCACCACCAGCCAACTTCCAGTCGTCTAACCAGCAGTGTACCCACCGAGGGACCCAAGGCTCCCAGAACATCCATAATGTACATCTTGGATAGGGATTGAAGCAGCCTCCCCGTACCCGACCTGGTATTCCTGGGCGACAATGGCAAATACTTAGCTAGAATGGAGGAACACTACGGATCTCTGAGGGACACCTATCACTGCTGAGTCCGCCCGGTCTACTACCCGTTAACTGTATACCATGTACTGCCTGCTGGTTACAGTAAAGACCCGTTACAGAAACTTACAATGTCCGTGCTTCCTTATGATTGCATCCGTCCGCACACAAGGTAACCGCAGCTGCCGCACAACATCTTAAGCAGCTCCAGCCTCCGGGGATCACCGCTCAGCCTGTGGGGAGCGTTCCATCTTGCTGCTGTACATCCCCCGGAGGTTCCGCAGCGTTGGTAACGATTACCGAACTACTCATAGGTGGCGTCACGAATAAATTAACCCCTTTAATCTGTTCCTACAAGACGTCTTCAACTTTTGATCTGCACTCAACCGGGCCTCACTACCGGCAGGCGCGGCCCACCCGTGACAAGGAGGAAGGAGCTACAGCCTGTCTAAACCGGAGTCCACGGGCCTGCGGTGAATCAGAGAATGGCGTCACGAACAGGATACGAGCAGGCCGTTCCCTAACGGGTACTATGTGCTTAAAAATGACTTCAATGTCTACAATTTGGACTTTGTTCCCTAAAAGAACTTTTCCGCCTTTTCACCGTGGGCCAAGATGACGCCCAAGATGGCGTTCCCGCCATAAGGATCCGCCACGTGCAAGTCCAGGGGTGAGCCACCGCCCCTCATCGTGGGAGGGCTAAAGGCAAAGGCGCCAAAACTTTTTGTCCGCCCTGATTGCTCGAATCAACCATGGGGGCGGACCCCAAAGACTTTTCCCACGATTGGACTACAAAAGCCCAAATGAAATGGGAGTGTGAGACAGACCGTTCTTCACCAGCTCTTCACCAGTACAGCTACCGGGTAGAGACGGGTGTGGTTCCTCCAAGAAACATGGCCAGCTCAAGACTGAGAGACCTGATGCAAGAAGTGGAAGCCGAGGCCAGAGCAGCAATAGGCCATCCGGGTCCGGGTCCTGTCCTCAATATCAACGGCAGCCCCGACTTCTGGCAAGAAGCTCTCCAAGACCTCCGGGTACGGCTCCTAGAAACCGTAGAATGGACCATCCGCAGTTGGAGTGCGAGCTTGGGCAGCAGACTACATCGTGCGATGCAGCAGAGCCGCTCGGGTGCAACCACTCCAGGGCCGGACGATATCTCAAGTTTCAGCACCGCCTCGCCCACGCCGACCACTTGTCCAGCCTCGTCTCCAGAGCCAATAGACTGTGTCATTCCGGTAGAGACCACCGTTTATCCCGCTCCAAAGCCTGGAACAGCGACCGTGTTTGAGCCGGAGCTCACAACCCGCTCCAAGGAAGAACCAAATACGTACCTGGTTCCACTTGCGGAACCCGCAACTAGTTTCAACACTGCCAAAACTGTCGCCTGTTTCTCCCCTGATCCGGAGGCCTCCTCTGCAATTACCGAGACCTACCTGGTGACCGGGATTGAAACACCACTTCCCGCTGCTACAGAAGAAGAGGCAGGCAGCCTGGAAGCCCTGCAAGACGACCTCGAGGAGAACTTTGCAGCACAGCCACCCATCGACCCAGAGGATTCCATTCCATCATCTCCGTCAGCCGAGCAGCCCGACGTGGTCATCGAGGGAGAGATCGAGGATGATGACGACGAGACCTACAGCCCAGCTGAGGACCTCTACACCGGGTTCACCTGGGGAGACACCAAGGATCCTTCTGCCGGGCGATCTGCCCGGGTACGCTGGTCGAGTGCATCCGCAACATCTTCTCCGGTTCCGTTCAACCGGGCTCCGCTCCAGACTGCCCACCAGACTCAAGCCGTTCAACAACCAGCACGCCGTAGTGACTTTATCCACATGCCGCACCACTCCGACGAAGAGGTACGTCGCATCCGAAGGGAGGAGTGGCACGCTCGGCTGTGCGCCAACATTCAGGCCCGCGCTGAAGCCCGCCGCCAACCTCCATTGCCTGATGAGTTCCGTAAAACCGGACGGGTGAGCACCTTTAACTTATCCACCAGGTGGGGATTCATAAGGGAGGAGGGTGTGAGTACTGAAGTGTTTGTGGGGCGCCGTGATGTGGAGTCGCACCTACCGCGAGGGCATCCTAACCGAGACTTATATAGAGGGGACATTGTAACCTATGAGCGATATGTATGCTGCGACGGGTGGTTCGCTATACGAGTCCGGAACCCTGCCCTCCATAAGTGACATTGTTGTTTGAACTTTTTGCCAAGAGACTTCTTTCTGTTTGCAAATAACACCGCGACTTGGCGGCTACAGCCTGAAGTTTTACCTAAGGACAGCCGACCGCCCGCCGAGTCCGCGCAATGTGTTAACCTGTTTATTTTACTTGCCTCACTTTTATGCAAAAGTATGACCTGTCATTAATAAAAGTGTTTATTACCTGTTATAAAATATAAAAAACCTCTGTAATGTGGGTAGTGTGACACTTGGGGACAAGCGAATTTAACCAAGGGGGAGTGTGGCGCCCCGCAACGAGTGCGTCACAGGAGGGTATTGCAGCCATAAATGCAGCCGCAATATTCTCCGACCCAGCAGTCATATGGTTAACTTAGAGATCCAAAACCCTGCATGCATCACTTAACATAGAGGGCCAATCCAAGGTCCTGGTGGGCGGAGTGTAAGGGTAGTGTAGGAGAAGTACAGTTAGTCTAGAGTAGTTAGAAGGAGTCTAGACAAGAGACACAGACTTGAACTTGGAGTAGGAGCAGGGGCGCTGCACCCCGTGCAGCCCCTGGGCCGTCACCGGTCGGGTGTTAGCACCTGAGGCCTCAACAACCGGGATCGGGCATCACCAACCACGGGTTCCAAAAGACTCCCGTGCCCAATTCACAGCCGGTTCACTGGTACCGAAGCTGGCAGCAGTTCACCTCTGCTACGCGAACCAGAAGCGTGGAGGAGCAGCTTCACAGGAGCACCCTACCACCAGCCAACTTGCAGTCGTCTAACCAGCGGTGTACCCACCGAGGGACCCAAGCCTCCCCAGAACATCCATAACGTACATCTTGGATAGGGATTGAAGCAGCCTCCCCGTACCCGACCTGGTATTCCTGGACGACAATGGCAAATACTTAGCTAGAATGGAGGAACACTACAGATCTCTGAGGGACACCTATCACTGCTGAGTCCGCCCGGTCTACTACCCGTTAACTGTATACCATGTACTGCCTGCTGGTTACAGTAAAGACCCGTTACAGAGACTTACAGTGTCCGTGCTTCCTTATGATTGCATCCGTCCGCACACAAGGTAACCGCAGCTGCCGCACAACATCTTAAGCAGCTCCAGCCTCCGGGGATCACCGCTCAGCCTGTGGGGAGCGTTCCATCTTGCTGCTGTCCATCCCCCGGAGGTTCCGCAGCGTCGGTAACGATTACCGAACTACTCATAGGTGGCGTCACGAATAAATTAACCCCTTTAATCTGTTCCTACAAGACGTCTTCAACTTTTGATCTGCACTCAACCGGGCCTCACTACCGGCAGGCGCGGCCCACCCGTGACAAGGAGGAAGGAGCTACAGCCTGTCTAACCCGGAGTCCACGGGCCTGCGGTGAATCAGAGAATGGCGTCACGAACAGGATACGAGCAGGCCCGTTCCCTAACGGGTATTATGTGCTTAAAAATGACTTCAATGTCTACAATTTGGACTTTGTTCCCTAAAAGAACTTTCCCGCCTTTTCACCGTGGGCCAAGATGACGCCCAAGATGGCGTTTCCGCCATAAGGATCCGCCACGTGCAAGCCCAGGGGTGAGCCACCGCCCCTCATCGTGGGAGGGCTAAAGGCAAAGGCGACAAAAGTTTTTGTCCGCCCTGATTGCTCGAATCAACCATGGGGGCGGACCCCAAAGACTTTTCCCACGATTGGACTACAAAAGCCCAAAGGAAATCGGAGTGTGAGACAGACCGTTCTTCACCAGCTCTTCACCAGTACAGCTACCGGGTAGAGACGGGTGTGGTTCCTCCAAGAAACATGGCCAGCTCAAGACTGAGAGACCTGATGCAAGAAGTGGAAGCCGAGGCCAGAGCAGCAATAGGCCATCCGGGTCCGGGTCCTGTCCTCAATATCAACGGCAGCCCCGACTTCT
Organism: Allobates femoralis; assembly: GCA_033576535.1. Classification (NCBI taxonomy): domain Eukaryota; kingdom Metazoa; phylum Chordata; class Amphibia; order Anura; family Aromobatidae; genus Allobates; species Allobates femoralis. The sequence continues at coordinate 125,069,448 of JARQOC010000009.1, forward strand.
GGCAAGAAGCTCTCCAAGACCTCCAGGTACGGCTCCTAGAAACCGTAGAATGGACCATCCGCAGTTGGAGTGCGAGCTTGGGCAGCAGACTACATCGTGCGATGCAGCAGAGCCGCTCGGGTGCAACCATTCCAGGGCCGGACGACATCTCAAGTTTCAGCACCGCCTCGCCCACGCCGACCACTTGTCCAGCCTCGTCTCCAGAGCCAATAGACTGTGTCATTCCGGTAGAGACCACCGTTTATCCCGCTCCAAAGCCTGGAACAGCGACCCTGTTTGAGCCGGAGCTCACAACCCGCTCCAAGGAAGAACCAAATACCTACCTGGTTCCACTTGCGGAACCCGCGACTAGTTTCAACACTGACAAAACTGTCGCCTGTTTCTCCCCTGATCCGGAGGCCTCCTCTGCAATTACCGAGGCCTACCTGGTGACCGGGATTGAAACACCACTTCCCGCTGCTACAGAAGAAGAGGCAGGCAGCCTGGAAGCCCTGCAAGACGACCTCGAGGAGAACTTTGCAGCACAGCCACCCATCGACCCAGAGGATTCCATTCCATCATGTCCGTCAGCCGAGCAGCCCGACGTGGTCATCGAGGGAGAGATCGAGGATGATGACGACGAGACCTACAGCCCAGCTGAGGACCTCTACACCGGGTTCACCTGGGGAGACACCAAGGATCCTTCTGCCGGGCGATCTGCCCGGTATGCTGGTCGAGTGCATCCGCAACATCTTCTCCGGTTCCGTTCAACCGGGCTCCGCTCCAGACTGCCCACCAGACTCAAGCCGTTCAACAACCAGCACGCCGTAGTGACTTTATCCACATGCCGCACCACTCCGACGAAGAGGTACGTCGCATCCGAAGGGAGGAGTGGCACGCTCGGCTGTGCGCCAACATTCAGGCCCGCGCTGAAGCCCGCCGCCAACCTCCATTGCCTGATGAGTTCCGTAAAACCGGACGGGTGAGCACCTTTAACTTATCCACCAGGTGGGGATTCATAAGGGAGGAGGGTGTGAGTACTGAAGTGTTTGTGGGGCGCCGTGATGTGGAGTCGCACCTACCGCGAGGGCATCCTAACCGAGACTTATATAGAGGGGACATTGTAACCTATGAGCGATATGTATGCTGTGACGGGTGGTTCGCTATACGAGTCCGGAACCCTGCCCTCCATAAGTGACATTATTGTTTGAACTTTTTGCCAAGAGACTTCTTTCTGTTTGCAAATAACACCGCGACTTGGCGGCTACAGCCTGAACTTTTACCTAAGGACAGCCGACCGCCCGCCGAGTCCGCGCAATGTGTTAACCTGTTTATTTTACTTGCCTCACTTTTATGCAAAAGAATGACCTGTCATTAATAAAAGTGTTTATTACCTGTTATAAAATATAAAAAACCTCTGTAATGTGGGTAGTGTGACGCTTGGGGACAAGCGAATTTAACCAAGGGGGAGTGTGGTGCCCCGCAACGAGTGCGTCACAGGAGGGTATTGCAGCCATAAATGCAGCCGCAATATTCTCCGACCCAGCAGTCATATGGTTAACTTAGAGATCCAAAACCCTGCATGCATCACTTAACATAGAGGGCCAATCCAAGGTCCTGGTGGGCGGAGTGTAAGGGTAGTGTAGGAGAAGTACAGTTAGTCTAGAGTAGTTAGAAGGAGTCTAGACAAGAGACACAGACTTGAACTTGGAGTAGGAGCAGGGGCGCTGCACCCCGTGCAGCCCCTGGGCCGTCACCGGTCGGGTGTTAGCACCTGAGGCCTCAACAACCGGGATCGGGCATCACCAACCACGGGTTCCAAAAGACTCCCGTGCCCAATTCACAGCCGGTTCACTGGTACCGAAGCTGGCAGCAGTTCACCTCTGCTACGCGAACCAGAAGTGTGGAGGAGCAGCTTCACAGGAGCACCCTACCACCAGCCAACTTCCAGTCGTCTAACCAGCGGTGTACCCACCGAGGGACCCAAGGCTCCCCAGAACATCCATAACGTACATCTTGGATGGGGATTGAAGCAGCCTCCCCGTACCCGACCTGGTATTCCTGGACGACAATGGCAAATACTTAGCTAGAATGGAGGAACACTACGGATCTCTGAGGGACACCTATCACTGCTGAGTCCGCCCGGTCTACTACCCGTTAACTGTATACCATGTACTGCCTGCTGGTTACAGTAAAGACCCGTTACAGAGACTTACAGTGTCCGTGCTTCCTTATGATTGCATCCGTCCGCACACAAGGTAACCGCAGCTGCCGCACAACATCTTAAGCAGCTCCAGCCTCCGGGATCACCGCTCAGCCTGTGGGGAGCGTTCCATCTTGCTGCTGTCCATCCCCCGGAGGTTCTGCAGCGTCGGTAACGATTACCGAACTAATCATAGGTGGCGTCACGAATAAATTAACCCCTTTAATTTGTTCCTACAAGACGTCTTCAACTTTTGATCTGCACTCAATCGGGCCTCACTACCGGCAGGCGCGGCCCACCCGTGACAAGGAGGAAGGAGCTACAGCCTGTCTAAACCGGAGTCCACGGGCCTGCGGTGAGTCACATACAACACCTTCCACCCCGGCACAGTAGGGGGAGCTCCACTTGCTGCCCTTAGGCAAGATCCCCTATAAATACTGCTGCTGGGGAGGAATTAGTCAGTGTACAGATGCTGGGAGAGCTGCAAGACGTCCTGGTGGTTGGTGCTGCGATTAGGCCCGAGCCAGTGACCCGGAGTGGCCCTTCAGCATCCCGCCAGCCTAAGTGGGACTGAGGGCTAGGAGCAGAGAACTGAAAGGGAGCAAGGAACTTGAGGGAGTTCGTCCCAGGAGAATCACCGGATATTGGGGATCCGCACCTGTGGGACACTATAGGACCACAGAAAACCCCGTTGCACCGAGGAGGCCTCAGCTACCCGGTTTTGTCCCCCCTATGAGTCAAGAGAGGGAGCCAGACACAGCAGAGCAGAGCCGCAGTGATCAGGAGAAGGTATCCCGGAGACCGCACAGGAGGAGAGGAAGGCTTTACAGTCAGCAAGAGAGAGGAGGCAAGTCAGGCTAAAAGCAGGCTGTGCTTCAGGCAAACACTACAGAACAGCAGAGGCCTTATACCCACTTGCTGTGGGGACCCACTGTGCAACCTTTCCACCCGTCAGTGCCCTGGATCATTTTACCTGCTTAACAACAGTGAAAGGTAAAAGATACTTTCCTGCGTGTGTGTATCCTTCCTTTTCACTCCCAGTATCCTCCATAGACTGTTCCAACTCTCCCTATTCAATCTCAGCTCCACTTCAACCTGTCCCTCCTCACCACGCTGCCCCGGAGGGCCCAGTCCTACCTGCGGGGGACTACACCATCTCAGCCGCAATACCACCGACCTCCGGAGGACTGTGGTTGCGCTGGTGCTACTTCACCAGTAACTGCAGGTGGCGTCACGACAAACTAACTTTGTAAATAATCCCTTGTACATAAATCCCCCCTTTTTCAAGAGAATAGTCCCCCGGACACGGGATCAGGCGCGGCTGCCATTCCTTGTGACACAGTTAAACCCTTCTGCAGCCTGATACCCAAGTACCCCACACCCTGGGGCGACACAGAAGCCCATTGCTATGACTTGTATATGAAGCTCAGAAAGAGCAGGTGCTACAATGGATTTCAAGTGCTCCATCAAGTGGCCTCTCCTCCACCTCAACTTCAACAGCACACACACTGCAGTCCTCACACATGTCAGCCCAATCACAAGTGTTTCCTCATGTGTCACAAACCTCCAGCCGCCCTACTTACTGACTGTGGGTCAACACAGATGACCGAGTCTGCAGAGTTGTTCTTGCATACTATAGTCTGGGAATCAGAGGTTTGCTCCAAAGCTTCTGTTATGCCTGAAAGGCGTGGAGATGAAAAGTGAACTCCCTGGACCACTGGTGGAGTAGTGGCAGCTGACTACCCGATACAGAAAGAGACTGGAGAGTGACTTAAATAAACCAAGGATATTTATTTAAGGAAATGGTTAAAAGTGTCTGAGTAGAGGCCCCCCTGGAACACAACACCAAACTCTTCTGGAGGAGCAACTGGAGAGGTAATCCCTATACAGGTATAAACCTGGCACAGCCTCAGAATGTCTATATGCCTCAAATCCAGGACCAGAGGAGTGACTCGCACAGACCAATAGCAGTAGAAATAGAGCCTTGTCCCACAGTCTTTCTATCAGTAGGGAGAATCCTGGAAGCTCCGTTCAATCCTGGAAAGGCTGATCCAGCCGGTAGTGGAATCTGGAAGGTCCTGTGTAATTGAATAGCTCTAGGTGGGATCTGGAAAATCCAGAGAGATCTAGGGATAATGTCAGGGATAATGTCAGTATAATGCAGAGCACAATAAGCAACAGTATTCTTAGTGCAAAGTACTGCTGTAGACACTGGCAACGTTCCACAGGAAGAAACACATTGCCAAGACACCTCCCATAGGGGAAGGTGTCTTTTAGGGTACGGACACACATGCGAGTGTAAAAACGGTCTGATTCACGTATCCGAGAGTTGGACGAGTGTCATCCCATTTTTGCTCCGTTTTGCATCCAACTGCTCTGACTGTCCGACATTTTGTTGGATCACATCCGAGTGCTGTCAGTGTGTTGTCCATGTGTAATGCGATCTTTACATGGCATTTCTCATGCTGTATAAAGTGAGAAAAGAGTTGACAAAATAGATAGATAGAATAGAATACACAGATTGATAGATGTTATAATAGCTAGATCGGGTTCACCTGTCTCCCGCTGCTACTTCCAGGACCACCTATTAGGCTAATTACATATTCACTTCACTGTCAGACAAACAGCCAATCAGAGAAGCTCACACTGTTTGGGAGCTTCTGTGATTAGCTGTTGTAATCAGAGTGCTTTTCCTCAATCGACTGTGATTCTGCTTGGTTGCCCTACAAATTAGTGTAGGGCAACCAACCTGGAGTTATAGGGTGTGAAATTAATAAATATAAAAAAAAATGAGTGGGGCTTCGCAGCAATTTTAAGTCTAGCCCCATGAAGGCAGACAGCTGTGAGCTGCCACCCTCAGCTGCCTAATTTTCCTTTGGCTGGCAAAAAAAAAGTGCTAGGCAGCTGAGGGCTGGTATTCCCAGCGGGGTGAGGGTCCATTGTTATAGGGCCCCCCATGCTAAAGAACAACAGCCCACAGCCGCTACTGAAAATGGTGCATTAATAAGTGCCATTTCCAGGTGCCTTACCAGGCTCTTCCAGCGGCCCTGGTGGCGGTGGCATGCTGGGTAATAAAGGGGTTAATACCAGCTTTATTATACAAGCTAGTATTAAACCCGAGATTCTTAATGTCAGGCCAAGTTTGACCCGGCCATTAAGAATCTTCAACAAAGGGTTAAAAAAACACTACAGAGAAAAAGTATTTATTAGAAATAAAGACACAGACAACCTAAGGCTGCCTTCACACTTGCGGACCCCTCCGCAGCGTCCTGCATTTGCCTGCGTACAAATCATACTTTGCACATGAATGGGTGTGCACAGGGTGCGCACGCCTACCTGCATCAGACATAGGGACTTGCAGTGCCTGCACTCAGCCTGCGCTTCCCCGCCACAATACGCAGCGGCGGAGAGCGCAAGGATGAGGCCACCTTAGGGACTCCATTTTTATTACAGCCCTACAGGTCTTCTTCCTTCTGTCTTCTCCAAGTGAAATCATGGACATATTGTTCCATTTTGTTGCAATGTACAAGTGGAATAATGTGTCCATGATTTCACTGCAACCAGTGAATTGCAAGCAATTTATCTCTGTGTGTAAATGTGGCACCCCATGGGTTAATGTGCCACAATAACATCACATGGGTTCTCTCCCCCACTACACACTGACAAACACTACCACCTCTGGGCAACAGGGGGAGCACCACGTGCTCCCTTATATACTCTTGCCCATGAGGAAGAGCTCAGACCGTTCAGCACGGTGCAGTGCTGAGAAGAGAGCAGAGTTAGCTCAGTGCAGACCTAGCAAGGGTCAGAGGAACAAGGAGAACGAAAGACAGAGGAACACATCTGGGAGCTAGAGTGACACCATCACTTTCCCCAGAAGTAAGCACAGAGACGGACACCGGATCCGGTACTGTGTCTGGCACCCACAGCACAGTGAACCCAGGAACAGTGGGATCTCTAGATGCCCCCTAGTACCAGAGCGAAGCAACACGGAGGGGTCAGCACAGCATAGAGGACCCAAGTTGCCTAGCCAAGTGGTACCAGCAGAATACAGAGAGACGTGAGGAATCCCAGCAGCTTAGCTAGAAGCAGCAGCCCAGGACACACACACAAACAGTGCAGCACAAGGAAGCCAACGACCCGGACAGGGTGTGGGGAGAGAGCTCAGCCCCATTACAGACTCCGTGGACTATAATCTGCAATAATATCAGTAGTAAAGCCTTGGAAAACAACTTTGGAGTCTGTGTATTGATTGCAACCTTTGCTCCAGATTCAGCACAGAGACAATTCCTCCCTACAGATCCAGCCTGTCAGCTCTGCAGCATCAGGAGAGGAAGAGAATCGCAGTGTCTACCAAACGTGAGTGTGTGTCCTCCAACCCTTCTCCACCATCTATAACCCCAATAGACTTTACCCTTTGCTGCCCCGGGGGATACAGTTCTCCCCACTGGAACTATACCATCTCCGCTGCCATTCCATCACCCCCGGAGGTTCTGCAGCAGCCGCGGCCCCATAGCTGGCCGCACCAAGTGGGTGGCGTCACCCGTGACAATCCCCTTGTAAATAATTCCCCTTTTATTGTGAGGGCCCAGGGACACGGTCCGGACCAAGCCACCCGTGACATCCCCAGCTACCGACCGGTCCGGTACCGAGTACCCTAGTCCCGCCTGGGGCTCCACAACCTGGCGTCACGAACAGGATCTACCCGGTCCAAAAGAATTGGACCCTGTGCGCCATCTGAACTGTATATTTGAGAATCCGCCATTTTGGAGCGCGCCGCGCACGGGAAAAGAAAGTGGGCGGTACCCTGCATTGGCACGAACCCAGCCTCCTCCCCTGGTGCTGACGACATCTGGCGGGGAAGGAGATCCCTGCTGCGCCCCGGAACCTCCCAGAGACATCCGGACGGAAGCGGAAGACGGAGGGCGCATATTAACTAAGGGGGCCCAAGATGTCGCAGGCCGATGCACAAGACGGCGGCGGAGTAGCCGATGGAGCTGCAGCGCCGGGTCAGCCAGTAGTGTCCAGCGGTGCAGCAGCGCAAGGAACAGCATCCATAATGCCATTCCTGATGCCGTATACTCCAGGGGCAATGTGGCTGCCCCAATACTCTGGTGAGCCTAATACCTTAACTGACTTTATGCAAAAGATTAAAGAGTATTATGTGATGTATCCCCTCACTGAAGCCCAGCGTGTAGGAATAATAATGGGACAATTAACGGGCAATGCACGGCGTGAGGTGGCGTCCTGGCTGGACACAGATAAAGACACTGTAGAGCATCTAGCAGCCAGACTGAAAGCAACGTTTGAATCTGCTGTTGATGCCCGGGCTAAGATGAGGTTCTTTGCATGCCACCAGAAACCTAAACAGAGTGCCAGAGACTTTGCCTTGAACCTGCAGGAAGCACTCAAAGCCCTTAAGCTGGCAGAACCTGCTTTAGCCCCGGGAGCTGATAAAATGCTATTTGACCAATTTATTGAGGGTCTCCATTCCCCTTCCCATCGAGGACAGTTAAGCATGGTACTGCTGCAGAACCCTGACATGACATTTACTGAGCTGAAAGAGAGAGCTATCCATCTGCAGCAGCTGGAAGAGCCAAGAGAATTAACATCTTTGCTTGACACTGCAGCAGCACCTCAGCAGGCGGCAACGCCAGCGACATCTGCTATGTCAACGACTGCTGCTGAGGCTGGGGAATATATCTCAAATGCAGCCATCAACCAAAAGCTAGATGCCCTGACAGACACCGTGATCTCCATGGCCAAGGTCATCAAGGAACTGCGAGAGTCAAAACCTGCACCCAAGATCGAGCTGGCGACCAGCAGAGAGGATGTTCCGTGGATGAGGCCCAGAAGATACCCAGCAGCAAGAGGACGACCCAGCGATCGCTACCAACCAGATGGACAGCCCATTTGCCGCCGTTGCCAGAAATCAGGCCATTTTGCTCGAGAGTGTCCTTTAAACGACGATTCCCTGGGCAGGCGGGCCGCTCCCCAGGAATGAACGATCAAGGCCCCTCAGCCTGGTATGACAAATTCGTGGGAGGAAAGCCGGTGATCCCTATTGTGTTGGATGGCATTCCCTTCAGTGCCTTGCTGGATACCGGATCCCAAATAACATCCATCCCACATGTTCTATATAAAAGGTACTGGGCTGATTCAGACATTACTAATGCGCCAGATGACTTTAATTTTGATATATGGGCTGGTAATGGATTGATAATACCAAAGGTTGGATTTAGAGAGATGAATATTCAGGTTGGGAAGGTAGAATTGCAGAACCAGGGTATTATAATCGTAGATGTCAACCGGCGAGACCGTGAACCCGTGATGGTGGTAGGAATGAATGTCATTGAGAAATGTTTTTCCGAAGTGTTAAGTGTTTTACAGCAAATCGCCGAGACTGCCAGAACTCGACAACAGAGGCTTCTGCACAAAGAGATCAAAGCCCTGATGTTGAAGCAGCAGGTAGAAATCTCCGGAGGTGAGATCGGCAGTGTAAGAGTAAGTGACCCAATACCCATCGTAATTCCTCCCAAAACTGAAATGTTGGTGTGGTGCAGAGCCGCAATAGGCATTAAAGGGCAAGATTATCAGGCCCTGGTAGAACCCGTGTACTCAGACAGTAGACCGACCATACTCACTGCTAGAGGAGTGGTTGACGTACACAGGGGAAGAGTGCCATTACGCCTATTAAACTGTGGAGAAGATGAGGTCACATTACCAAAGTATGCTACCATGGCTAAGTTGTACATGGTTGATAACAACAACATCACCGCCGCCGAGCCCTTGAACTCGTCATGTCAGGCGGATGACAATGGCTCAGAGGAGAAGCTGGAGGATTGGTGCCAAAAGTTGCATGTAGGTACCAGTTCTACACCTCCCCGTCACAAGCATGGAGTATACCGAGTAGTGAACGAATATGAGCAGATATTCAGCAAACACCCGTTAGACTTTGGGCAGATCAAAGGGGTAGAGCACACTATACCCACAGGTAACCATCAACCTATAAAAGAAAGGTATAGACCCTTACCACCAGCTCACTACCAAACCACCAAAGATATGCTCAGAGAAATGAAATCTGCAGGGGTAATAAGAGACAGTTGTAGCCCCTGGGCAGCACCTCTAGTGTTAGTTAAAAAGAAGGATGGGACCATGAGAATGTGCGTAGATTACCGGCAGACTAATCGCATCACACATAAGGACGCATACCCATTACCTAGGATTGAGGAGTCATTAGCTGCATTAAAATCTGCTAACTACTTTTCCACCCTTGATCTGACTACTGGGTACTGGCAGGTTCCTGTGGCCGAGGCCGACAAGGAGAAGACAGCGTTTACTACGCCGATGGGCCTCTGTGAGTTCAATTGTATGCCGTTCGGACTCTGCAACGCACCCGGGACCTTCCAACGTTTGATGGAGAGCTGCCTAGGACACAAGAACTTTGAAACTGTCCTCCTGTACCTAGATGACGTCATAGTCTACTCGAAGACGTACGAGCAACATCTACAAGACCTGGCAGAAGTGTTCGAAGCTTTATCGAAATATGGCATGAAAATCAAGCCATCCAAGTGTCACCTTCTCAAACCAAAGGTACAGTACCTGGGACATGTCGTGAGTTCAGAGGGAGTAGCACCGGATCCTGATAAAGTCACAGCAATAAGGGATTGGCCAAGACAAACGAACGTAAAAGAAATGAGGCAATTCCTGGGCCTGGTAGGCTATTATAGAAGATTTATCCGAGGATTCACGAAGCTAGCAGCTCCTCTGCAAGACATTCTGGTAGGACGATCAAAGAAGACTTCAAACTGTAATTCCCTGGCATGGTGGGATGAGGAAAGAGAAGATTCCTTCAATAAACTAAAAAGTGCGCTGACGGGAGAAGAGATCCTGGCATACCCTGATTACCATCAACCATTCATTCTTTACACGGATGCCAGCAACGTGGGACTGGGAGCAGTATTGTCGCAGAAGCAAGGAGGCAAAGAAAGAGTTATTGTCTTTGCAAGCAGGAAGCTCCGGCCTACAGAAAGAAATCCCGAGAACTACAGCTCCTTCAAGTTAGAGCTACTGGCAGTAGTCTGGGCTGTAACCGAACGCTTTAAACATTACTTGGCAGGTGCAGAATTCACCATCTACACGGATAACAACCCGTTGACTCACCTGGACACAGCAAAATTAGGTGCTCTGGAGCAGCGATGGATAGCCCGGCTATCTAACTACAACTTTGTCATCAAATATCGGGCAGGCCGCAAGAATGGGAACGCAGATGCCTTATCCCAAATGCCGCACCTGAAAGACGTGGAAGAGGAACCGGAAGAGTTGGAAGAGATTGAACTAGCGGCCTTTCATAGTTCAAGGGTAGAAGATTATCGACCCGGCATCTACCAAACGAAACAGGAAGTAAATCTTAACCCGTTAAGACACTACGAATGGGCCGAAACCCAAGATACTGACCCAGCCGTGAAGCTAGTGAAAGAACTGCTTACGCAACAACATGCACACCCTGATGAGAATGCCCCAGCTGAGACCATACAGCTCTGGAAAGGGAAAGGCAAGTTGTTTATGAATCAAGGGAAGCTCTGTAGACGATTTACCAATCCCAAGACGCATGAACTGGTCTGGCAGATAATCGTGCCCAAGCGAGACACCCAGATGGTCTTAGAAGCTTATCATGACAACGCAGGTCATTTTGGATGGAAGAAGTTAGAAGCAATCCTAAGAGACAGATTCTATTGGGTTGGCATGAGAAAATCCATTGAACTATGGTGCAGAAGATGTGCCGCATGCAACCTCAGAAGGAAGGATCTACAGAAAGCTCCGCTTCAACCAATAATAACCAAGCAACCACTTGAGCTAGTCGCATTAGATCACGTCAAGTTGTCACCAAGCCGGTCAGGCTATGTCTATGCCTTAACCATCGTGGACCATTACTCACGCTTCTTAGTGGTGGTACCCTTCAAAGGCTTGACAGCAAAGACGGCAGCAAAAGCATTCCAGACGCATTTCTGTAGACCACATGGTTACCCAGAACAAGTCCTTGCAGACCAAGGTCCAGCTTTTGAATCAGAACTATTCAAGGAATTCTGCAATATGTACGGTTGTAAGAAGATTCGCACAACAACGTATCATCCCCAAACAAATGGTCTATGCGAGAAGATGAATCATATCGTAATCGAACTGTTAAAGACCTTACCAGAGTCAGAAAGAAACCAGTGGCCAGATAAATTACCTGATTTGGTAGACTTATACAACCATGTCCCTGTGAGTTCTACAAACTGCACTCCAGCTTATCTTATGCGTGCAAGACCAGGTAAGCTACCAATTGATCTAGAAATGGGAATTGAAAAACCAGATACAGAAGTAGAAGAAACAGATTGGGATATCAAACGTCAGAAACAGTATCACCAAGTGCAAGAATGTGTAGAGAGAAACCTATAACAAGCAAGAGCAAGACAAGAGAAGACCTTTAACAGACTTGCTCAAGCGATGCTATTACAAGAAGGTGATCAAGTTCTCAAGAGAAAGAGACGTACAAACAAACTGGATAATCAGTGGGAAACCGTCCCATACACAGTCTTACCATCTAACCTAGACAATGTTAAAACCTATTTGATAAGCAAAGATGAAGGAAGAACTTCAGCAGTCGTATCTCGTGATCAACTTAAATTGTGTCCTGAAACCCTGAAGACACCTGAAGTCAGAGAACCCGTACAGGTCCAACCTATCCAAGAGAAAGAAAAAGAAGAAGTTTTCCACACGGTACTAGGAGATTTTCCTAAAACATGGCCAAATTACCATGGAGCAGTTGTCGTACCAATGATTGCATTCCCTTCAATGATGGACCCAAAACCAGAACCTGTGTTACCAGAACCTGTGTTACCAGAACCCGTGCTACCTGAAGAAGACCCAAGACTTGAAGAACTGGAAGAACTGGAAGTAGAATCCGAAGAGGAAGAACAAATTCCTGGTCCCAGCGAACTTGCCAGTCCTGCAGTCAGACCTCCATCTGCCATAACACCAAGCACCCCAAATAGGTACACGTCCACTCACACTTTCATACTAACTCCACCAACATTGCGCAGATCAGAGCGTAGTACCCAAGGTCAGATACCAGCTAGGTACAAAGAATAAAATACAGAATTAAATGTATAATGTAAATATGTTGTTTGAATATAAATTGAATTCAGTGGACAAATGTACATAGTTATTGCAACGTTAAAAAAAAAAAAGCCCAGTGCCTACAGAGACTATCCTGTATGAACTTTGCAATCTCCTTATTTACTTATGGACCATATATACCACGGACTGGTTGTGGTAAGAACTTCCTTGTATATATTCATCAGCCCGGAGGCAATAGACTAAGCCCCCGCAAAGACTGCTTTTTGACTTTTCGAACTCTTTTTCACATTTTAGTGATTTTTGTACTTTTTCATTTTTTTAAGTCTATGTCAATATTAATTGTGTTTAATTGTTGTTTACTTGTTTTTCCACAGTCCCGGAGTACTGTATTTAACTAAGGGGGAATGTGGCACCCCATGCGTTAATGTGCCACAATAACATGGGTTCTCTCCCCCACTACACACTGACAAACACTACCACCTCTGGGCAACAGGGGGAGCACCACGTGCTTCCTTATATACTCTTGTCCATGAGGAAGAGCTCAGACCATTCAGCACGGTGCAGTGCTGAGAAGAGAGCAGAGTTAGCTCAGTGCAGACCTAGCAAGGGTCAGAGGAACAAGGAGAACGAAAGACAGAGGAACACATCTGGGAGCTAGAGTGACACCATCACTTGCCCCAGAAGTAAGCACAGAGACGGACACCGGATCCGGTACTGTGTCTGGCACCCACAGCACAGTGAACCCAGGAACAGTGGGATCTCTAGATGCCCCCTAGTACCAGAGCGAAGCAACACGGAGGGGTCAGCACAGCATAGAGGACCCAAGTTGCCTAGCCAAGTGGTACCAGCAGAATACAGAGAGACGTGAGGAATCCCAGCAGCTTAGCTAGAAGCAGCAGCCCAGGACACACACACACACAGTGCAGCACAAGGAAGCCAACGACCCGGACAGGGTGTGGGGAGAGAGCTCAGCCCCATTACAGACTCCGTGGACTATAATCTGCAATAATATCAGCAGTAAAGCCTTGGAAAACAACTTTGGAGTCTGTGTATTGATTGCGACCTTTGCTCCAGATTCAGCACAGAGACAATTCCTCCCTACAGATCCAGCCTGTCAGCTCTGCAGCATCAGGAGAGGAAGAGAATTGCAGTGTCTACCAAACGTGAGTGTGTGTCCTCCAACCCTTCTCCACCATCTATAACTCCAATAGACTTTACCCTTTGCTGCCCCGGGGGATACAGTTCTCCCCACTGGAACTATACCATCTCCGCTGCCATTCCATCACCCCCGGAGGTTCTGCAGCAGCCGCGGCCCCATAGCTGGCCGCACCAAGTGGGTGGCGTCACCCGTGACCATCCCCTTGTAAATAATTCCCCTTTTATTGTGAGGGCCCAGGGACACGGTCCGGACCAAGCCACCCGTGACATCCCCAGCTACCGACCGGTCCGGTACCGAGTACCCTAGTCCCGCCTGGGGCTCCACATAAAGGTACCTTAAAACATCAGGTTGGTTGTTCTACACTAATGTGTATGGCAACCAAGCAGAATCACTGTCCAGATTGAGGAAAAGCACTCTGACTACAACAGCCACTTTCAGAAGCTCTCAAACAGTGTGAGCTTCTCTGATTTGCTGTTTGTCTGATGGTGGGGTTACACGTCCCGATATCGCGACGATATCAGAGGCAACGGCGCGGGAGCGCGCATTTTTTCAGCCCTTTTCCCGATATCGCATCGGCTGTTTACACGCTGCGATATCGGGAAACAACGTCCCTCCGATGTGTACGCCCACCAACCCAGTAACGACCATTTAACATGGGAGTTAATGGGTAGCGTCTGCGTACAGATCGGAGTTGGGCTGTCACACGCTGCGATGCTGCTACAACGGCCATGCGATATCGGGGAGTTGAATAGCTCGGCTATTCAACCTCGATATCGTTTTGGCATCGTTCCAGCATCGCGTTGTACGCTCAAACCGTACAACGCGCAAACGATATCGGGTCCAACTCGCGACCCACGTGACTTTTTGTCGGAGTTGGGTCGGAGTTGGACTCCGATATCGCGGCGTGTAAACCCGCCATGACAGTGCAGTGAATATGTAATTAGTCTAATAGGCAGCCCCGGAAGTAGCAGCGGGAGACAGGTAAACCCAATCTAGCTATTATAACATCTAAAGAAACAGAAAAACAGAACAGCACAGGTATACTTAGCAAAATGGTGCAATCAGTCCTCAAAACCACAGTGTCCAACTGTGAGATAAATTCAAAAGCAGAAATCCAGGCAGCACACAAATTGAATGCAAAAAACAGGCTTTAATGAGCCCAAACAGTGGCACAACGTTTCGGTGACACAGTCACCTTTTTAGAGTACATTGTGATACACATACTGAGGGTTTATAACATGCTTCAGTAATTGCTCTTAATAAGAGATCATTTAATAATCATCATAAAAAAACAGTGCTAAATATACAGTGTATTATCTTCATGTAAATATATAAAGTGCTAGACATTTCAATAATGTGCTTTTAGTGCAAAATTACACTGTATGTAATACATCCAAAGGTTAAAACTTCATAATTGTGTTGATTAGTGCTGAGTTTCACCTGTGAATGATAAGAAAAACGTGTTTAAAAACTCACTGATTCTACAGTCTGCAGCTCCTGCTACCACCCCATTATAGCCATTGTGGCTTTTTCGGGTTGGCTGTTGAGCTTGTGTCAGGCCCACTGGGACAGGGGGTACTCGGTACTGGACCGGTCTGCTACTGGAGAAGTCACGGGTGGTCCTGGTCCGGACCATGTCCCTGGCTCGACAATAAAAGGGGAATATTTACAGGGGATTGTCAGTCGTGACGCCACCCACTATGTGCGGCCAGTGATGGGGCCGCCGCTGCTGCAGAACCTCCGGGGATGATGGAATGGCAGCGTGGATGGGATAGTTCCAGTGGGTAGAACTGTGTTCCCCGGGGCAGTAAGGGTTAAAGTCTATGGTGAAGTGTGCAGGCTGGATGCAATTCACTTACTAGCCAGATGCTGCAGAAATCTCTCCTAGAGTGCTGGTGCTGACAGGCTGTGGCTCTGCAGGTGGAGGGCTTGCTGTAATCCTGTATTGAGGGGACGTCACTCAAGCAGATGGAATCAGACAAGGGAGGCAAGTTCAAGGTCTTCGTGTTTACTCTCAAAGTTCTTCAAGACAATTTACACTTCAGTTACAGTTCTTACAAGTCTCAGCTCAAGTACACGGGCACACTCTCCCATCCGGGGTTCCCTTAATCTCTGCAGACAGGTCTCTCTCTGTGACCCCTCACAGTCTCTGTGTCCTTTCCGAGCTGTTAACGTTCTGTGTACACTTGGTGGGTGTCTCCGGACAGTATGGCGGTGACTCGATCCCCTGTGGGTCCTCCTGATCGTCACTGAGCTGCCTGTCCTTTGGGGTAGGGACCCTAACGTGTAGCTTTGGTCCCCCGTCGTGTTGTTTGGGGATCCCGGGTAAAAGTACGGTCCCCTCTAGAGCCGACACTCTACTCAGCCCAGCCTCCAGCAGTCCTCAAGTGTGAGGCTTTTCCAGGCTCTTTCTCTCTGCGTCTTTCAGTATCATAGCAGGGCTACTCCGCCTGCAGTCGGTCGCTTCAGCTGTAAGTCTAGGGCCCGGGTATCACCGTCCCTCTCTGTCCCCTCACACTCCTGGGGATCTGGCTCCGGATAGGCTTTCTCTCTCCTCCGGCTCACTCTGGCTCGGTACAGAATCTGTGCTCCTTACACCTCACTCTTCCAGGACGTGTGAGTCTTTCTCCTGTTCAGCCTAGCTCAACCTTCCACTGTCTCTTGGCTTGTGCCGTGTTCCTCAGCCTGCTGCTGATCTGTGTCTGTTCTTGGTCTTGTCTGCTCGGCACCCTGGGCCTACTCTTGGTCTTTGCTGGTCGGCTCACTATGGCCTACTGACTCTTTCCTCCTCCCCCTTCCCTATTTCTACTGTCAAGTCACCTGACTACGTGTGTGCCCAACCCATTCCTCTAAATCCACCACCCCTCGCTTGCCTAGAGTCTCCAATCTCAGGGCTGGATGCTGCCATTTACTGTACGTGGGTTGTGTGGGCTGTGAAGGTGTTGATGTGCAACAATTGTCCTACCTGCCTGGATGCAGTTCCCTTTGTGGCCTCCTGGACGCAGGGGCGCCACACTCTCCCGGAGTTAACTAGCGCGTCCCCGCACTGCCCGTCATGGATCCCCCTGAAAACATTTTATTTTATAACAATATTAAACATTAAGCATTCTTGGTTTCTTCCCATCCGGGAGGTACGATTCTTCAAACATTACATAAGTTAACTATATACAGTTGCATGGGTATATCTACGTCATTACCCTTTCTTGATCTCTACCGGGTCTAATGCTACAACGCATTATAAACACATTATAAACTCTACTTTATATCAAAAGTATAAAAACATTCTTCCTTTCTCAAAAAGCTTCAAAAAGTGCAAAAAGTCTCAAAAAGTCAAAAAGCAGTTCACAGTTCACCATTCAAAGTTCAATGCACAGTCAGTCTCATGCACTATCTCTCTTGTGCAACTGGTCTTAAAACCAAAGGGGAGCACACAAAGGTGCTCAACTATTTACAAGGGAAGTTCGTATCAAGTCATTGTCCTTGATCTCTATTGTTCATAATACACAAAAGACAAACAGGGGAATGCTAGCATTCATTCAGGCATGGGGGCAATAAGGAATACACCTCATTCACACTTACAAGTCTTCTTCTTGTCTTCTTCTCTGGATGCAGAACCCATGTTGTTACTCCGTCTTGGCTTGCTTCCAAGGCAGCATCTGCGATGGTCTCCTTCTTGGGTAAACCTCCAGGTTTTGTAATGCAGCTATCAGCAAGTAGCTTTCCGGGGTCTGAGTATCAGCATCCTTCATAGACTTGGATGTAACAGTCTCGAGTATGGTAACTGGATCCGTGTTCTCTGCCGCATCCGTGTATCTCGGCATGTCTGGATCAACGTTTGACTCTGGATATTCTAGTGCTGGCATATCATCTACTTCTGCAGTATCTAAGCACAGTCTCTTAACTTTTATGCCTTATGGGCCACGCTCACCTTCAACAATGTGGTAAGACACCCATTCTCCGATCTCAACTTGCCTGTCTGGGTGGTCTGATGGCAACTGTTCTTCCACCTCTCTTTATTAATGAAAATGTGACTTCTGGTATCAGGTTCACATGCAAAGGCAAAACCTCTCTCTTCTATGACCTTTACAATCTTTCCCTCATGCCTTGGGGATCTTTGAATTTCTCTGTCTCTTCGGGCTACATTCTTGGCCTCTTTAGCATGGGCAATCATGATCTGTTTCTGCACCTGCCGTTCTATCTCTTCCTTTTCCCATTTTCTTACACATCTACTAATGTATTCCTCATGTGTAATCAATTCTGCTGGGCCCACTTCACCAGTGGGGTCTCCTAAGAAGCCCATTAGATCGTCACAGTTCTTATCTCGCTCCCACCAGCAGTGGAGCTGCTCCCCTCTCACCTCAGTGGTAGTCGGTGGTGGTATCAGGGGCTGCGGCAACGGCAGATATCCTCCGGTAGAGCTCCTAGTGGGTCGGCTTCTTTCTTGGCAGTATGCGGTGCAGCACGTGGTACAAATAGATCCACCAAAGTCGCAGTACCACATTCCTTCTCGCTCTCAGCGCAGTCACATGCAGGTCCAACCCAGCT
This sequence comes from Allobates femoralis, assembly GCA_033576535.1. NCBI lineage: Eukaryota > Metazoa > Chordata > Amphibia > Anura > Aromobatidae > Allobates > Allobates femoralis. Next base: position 125,087,456 of record JARQOC010000009.1, read on the forward strand.
GGGTTGTATGGATAGAGTCTCATAAGCCTGGCGGTGCTCAATATCGATTTGAATCCGGGTCCGTTGCTCCTCCTGGGCCAGTGTCATCTGCTGGGGTAGCAGATGCAGCACACCCCACCGGGTGTCTCGGACGTCCGGACGCTCTCTGCCGCCTTCTGCCATCTCGTCTGGGTAACACAAGTTCTTTCCCTGGCCGGGTTCCTCCACTGGGTCACTCCGTGGGCCCTCCGGGATCACTTGTGGTCTTCCGGGTGCAGCACTCTCTTGGGCGTCCTCCGCTTCCGTCCTCGTGTCTCGTAATGGCGACTGCTCCTCTTCCGGTTGCTTGTTCCGCCCCCTCCTGATGACGATTTCCTTCTTGGTTCCCGCCAGCTTCTCAGTGGTAGGAGGGTCTAGGGGTGGAGGCTCTTCTTTTAGAGTGGTGGCTGGCTCTCCCGGAGTTAAGGAGAGCCAGGGCGGGTCCTTCTCTTCGCGCCTTGGACCGGGCCGGCCCACGATGGGAGTTTTGGTTACGCCTCCTCTGCACATGGCGTTAGCCTCCCCTGGCCGCCATTAAGGTCAGATTTTGGCGGGAAAAGTCCAGAACACGTTCTTTAGGCACATGGGGTCCAATTCTTTTGGACCAGGTAGATCCTGTTCGTGACGCCAGGTTGTTGGGCCCACTGGGACAGGGGGTACTCGGTACCGGACCGGTCTGCTACTGGGGAAGTCACGGGTAGTCCTGGTCCGGACCGTGTCCCTGTCTCGACAATAAAAGGGGAATATTTACAGGGGATTGTCAGTCGTGACGCCACCCACTATGTGCGGCCAGTGATGGGGCCGCCGCTGCTGCAGAACCTCCGGGGATGATGGAATGGCAGCGTGGATGGGATAGTTCCAGTGGGTAGAACTGTGTTCCCCGGGGCAGTAAGGGTTAAAGTCTATGGTGAAGTGTGCAGGCTGGGTGCAATTCACTTACTAGCCAGATGCTGCAGAAATCTCTCCTCAGTGCTGGTGCTGACAGGCTGTGGCTCTACAGGTGGAGGGCTTGCTGTAATCCTGTTTGAAGAAAAAGTCACTCAAGCAGATGGAATCAGACAAGGAAGGCAAGTTCAGGGTCTCCGTGTTTACTCTTAAAGTTCTTCAAGACAATTTACACTTCAGTTACAGTTCTTACAAGTCTCAGTTCAAGTACACGGGCACACTCTCCCATCCAGGGTTCCCTTAATCTCTGCAGCCAGGTCTCTCTCGGTGACCCCTCACACTGTCTCTGTGTCCTTTCCGGGCTGTTAACGTTCTGTGTACACTTGGTGGGTGTCTCTGGACAGTTTGGCCATGACTCGGGCCCCTGTGGGTCCTCCTGGTCATCACTGAGCTGCCTGTCCTTTGGGGTAGGGACCCTAACGTGTAGCTGTGGTCCCCCGTCGTGTTGTTTGGGGATCCCGGGTAAAAGTACGGTCCCCTCTAGAGCCGACACTCTACTCAGCCCAGCCTCCAGCAGTCCTCAAGTGTGAGGCTCTACCAGGCTCTTTCTCTCTGCATCTTTTAGTATCATAGGAGGGCTACTCCACCTGCAGTCGGTCGCTTCAGCTGTAAGTCTAGGGTCTGGGTATCACCATCCCTCTCTGTCCCCTCACATTACTGGGGATCTGGCTCCGGATAGGCTTTCTCTCTCCTCCGGCTCACTCTGGCTCGGTACAGATTCTGTGCTCCTTACACCTCACTCTTCCAGGACATGTGAGTCCTTCTCCTGCTCAGTCTAGCTCAACCTTCCACTGTCTCTTGGCCTGTGCCGTGTTCCTCAGCCTGCTGCTGAACTGTGTCTGTTCTTGGTCTTGTCTGCTCGGCACCCTGGGCCTACTCTTGGTCTTTGCTGGTCGGCTCACTATGGCCTACTGACTCTTTCCTCCACCCCCTTCCCTATGTCTACTGTCAAGTCACCTGACTACGTGTGTGCCCAACCCACTACTCTAAATCCACCACCCCTCGCTTGCCTAGAGTCTCCAATCTCAGGGCTGGATGCTGCCATCTACTGTACGTGGGTTGTGTGGGCTGTGAGGGTGTTGATGTGCAACAATTGTCCTACCTGCCTGGCTGCAGTTCCCTTTGTGGCCTTCTGGACGCAGGGGCGCCACATGCTCAGTATGCTGCGCTCCGATAGGTTCAATGCCCGCCTGCTCATGCTCACTGGTGTCTACCACTATTTCCTCCATTTTAGGAGAGGGCAGAAAGTGCCAGTAACTCCAATATAGCAGCAGAAAATCTTTACACTATGCAATTTTCTACTTTTTACTCAGCGGTATTGCAGGGACTAGACTATAAATGTTATAACAAATGTTAAACATAATAATCTTTACATGCATATACAATAGTCCTCTCATCCAGCATCTACTAAGGGCATGTCCCAAATAGGGTTAAGCTGCTCCAGTATACAGACCATACCCACTGCGCTCCATATTCCATTAACCATGTTCCCATTACATGGTGAACTCAACTATATAAAAGTACTGGAGTCTATAAAGCAGGGCCGCATCTAGGGGGGCAGGCGGGGCATGAGCCCCGGGCGCCGCAAGTGGAGGGGGGTGCTGCTGGGCCCCCTCTTGCAGTACCCACGGTCTCCACTGCCGGCTGCATATTGCGCAAACCCGCCTCGCAATGAGAGCCAGCATTCATCTCCACTTCCACTCTGTGCTGAGAGGACCTGTGCTGATGTCAGTGGATGGGAGGAGTCAGGGGTCACATGATCAGCTCCACCGTGTATACAGGGCTGAGGACGCTGTTGTGCTCTTTGTCATAATAAGGTGGATAAGGTGATAGTTATGTGTGGGCTTGGAAGGGATTTACAGTGTGGATGTAGCAGAGCCGAGTGTGTACGAGGTGTACGGAACAGAGGCGAGTGTGTACAGGGTGTACGGAGCAAAGCCGTGTGTGTACGAGGTGTACAGAGCGGAGTAGTGTGTGTACGAGGTGTACGGGCGGAGCCGCATGTGTACAAGATGTACGGAGCAGAGCAAAGTGTGTACAAGGTGTACGGAGCGGAGCCGAGTGTGCACAAGGTGTACGGAGCAGTGCCGTGTGTGTATGAGGTGTACAGAGCGGAGTCGTGTGGGTACAAGATGTATGGAGCGGAGCCGAGTATGTACAAGATGTATGGAGTGGAATCGCGTGTGTACAAGATGTACGGAGCAGAGCAAGTGTGTACGAGGTGTACGGAGCGGAGCCGAGTGTGTACAAAGTGTACGGAGCAGAGCCGAGTCTGTACAATGTATACAGAGCGGACCTGAGAGTATATGAGGTGTACAGAGCGGACCTGAGAGTATACTAGGTATACGGAGCAGAGCCGAGTGTGTACGAGGTGTACGGAGCAGAGCCGTGCGTGTACGAGGTGTACGGAGCGGAGCCGAGTGTGTACGAGGTGTTCAGAGTGGAGCCAAGTGTGTACAAGGTGTACGGAGTGGAACCGTGTGTATGCGAGGTATACGGAGCAGAGCCAGGTGTATATGAGGTGCACAGAGAGGAGGCGAGTGTGTACATGGCGTATGGAGCAGAGCCTTGTGTATGCAAGGTGTATGGAGCGGAGCCACGTGTATGCGAGGTGTATAGAGCAGAGCCATGTGTGTACGAGGTGTACGAAGCGGAGCTGAGAGTGTACTCCATTCACTCAGAGCAGTAACAGTAAACCAGCAGAGGAGCCTGCCTGACATATCCACCATTAAGACTGACTGTGGGATCAAACTCTATAAGTGGCTGAAGACATTGCCTAGACCTGGTGATGCAGAGCCTTATATAGAAGGCTGACTAGATATCAGGGTCAGTAATGGTATAAAGCTGACAAGAGTGACCTTACTATATCAGCATGAATTAACCTCTATTATCCATATACTTAATAAGGGGAACACTAATGTGGCAGACCTCTAAGAAACTACACTAAACCTACCATACGATGGATATATAAGGGCCTAACCAGCAAAGCCTTTTGGATGACACACAGACTGTAACAGGACAAGACTGTGACAAGGCACACCATACCAGGTGTAGACCACAACCTTATAACGTGGTATTGTGAAGAGGATACCATTTGAACCACTAAGGACTGCCTCATATGTTCTCCTAGCAACTGGAACCATCCTGGAATCTGTTTCAATGGACTCATAACCTAGGATCAAATATAAATAGATTTGATCCTTATACTACTGTAGAAGCATATTGTATAACGCCCCTGATGAGCCTCTCAAACTATTGTGAGAGGCGAAACGCGTCGGGCTATATTTTGTTTGCTAAGCAGGTTATATCACTAATCTGTAGACCTTGACTTGACCGATCACCACTGATGTGGACCTGGAACTGAGGGTTGGGCTTTGGACCTGTAACAGGGTGACGACTACAATACACACGACCGCCTACCAATTGTTGTTATCGGTTGTGGACCACCAATGATGCACAGTGTATCCGGTGGTCCCTCCCTTTAGCATCAATCTATCTTGGGTTTGACTTCACAGACCGTCAACCGAACCCCACCAAACCCTCCGCTCTAGCACCATTAGTGGGCTGTGTTGTGTGTTTGTTGTCTAGGTGGGTGGGAAGTTTGCACATTTGCACAAATTCACTTATTTTACACCATGTTTTTATAAAAACCCTTAAAATAAAAACAGTTAATGAGGACAAAAAGGTCATCCCTTATTATTCTATAAATTACCTTGGATAAACCTCTAGACGATAATTCGGTGAAATACTGAGAGTGTACTAGGTATACGGAGCAGAGCCGCGTGTGTACGGGTCGTGCAGACCAGAGCCAACTGTGTACTAGGTGTATGGAGCAGAGTTGCGTGTGTATGGGTCGTGCGGAGCAGAGCCGCGTGTGTACTAAGTGTACGGGCCATTCATTATACTGTATGTAGGTCCATTATATTGTATGGAGGGCTGTGTGTGGATCACAGTTGGAGATCATACTGTGCCAGTGTAGTTGAGGGGCTTACAGTAGGGTCATCATACTGTGCGTATGGAAGAATCCACTGTGGGGCATCATACAGTGTTTGGGGGGAACTTTTGTTGGCATCACATTTTATAACTGTAACGAAAGGGGAATCATGGGGCTTCAATAGGAGGAAAATTACTTTGTAAAGGCTGCAAAGTTGTGAGCTATGTTATTATGAGACTCAGGCAAATATTTTTGGGGGGGGGCAATAAGAACTTCTACTAAGGGGCCCCATGATTTCTATGTAGGCCCCTCGTGCAGGATGCATTGTCCCTCTGCTGCAGGACTGATTGGCCATAACTTACACACCAGGTCCAGTGCCGCCCCTCAGTATATACAGGTGTGGCGCCCCTGCATCCAGGAGGCCACAAAAGGGAACTGCAGCCAGGCAGGTAGGACAATAGTTGCACAACAACACCCTCACAGCCCACACAACCCACGTGCAGTAGATGGCAGCATCCAGCCCTAAGATTGGATACTCTAGGCAAGCAAGGGGTGGTGGATTTAGAGGAATGGGTTGGGCAAACATGTAGTCAGGTGACTTGACAGTAGAAATAGTGAAGGGGAGGAGGAAGGAGTTCAGTAGGCCATAGTGAGCTGAACAGCAAAGACCAAGAACAGGCCGAAAGACAGCAGGAGGTTGAGTAAAGCTGAGCAGGAAGAAAGGCTCACACGTCCTGTGAGTGTAAGGTGTAGGAGCGCAGAATCTGTACCGAGCCAGGGTGAGCCGGAGGAGAGAGAAAGCACATCCGAAGCCGATACCACAAGGAGTGTGAGGAGAGAGAGAGGGACGGTGATACCCGGGCCCAAGACTTACAGCTGAAGCAACCGACTGCAGGTGGAGTACATTCCTATGATACTGAAAGACGCAGAGGGAAAGAGCCTGGTAGAGCTTCACACCTGAGGACTGCTGGAGGCTGGGCTGAGTAGAGTGTCGGCTCTAGAAGGGACCGTAGTTTTACCCGGATCCCCAGACAACACGACGGGGGGTCTTAGTTCCAGACTGGGATCCCTACCCCAAAGGACAGGCAGCTCAGTGACAACCAGGAGGACCCACAAGGGCCCGAGTCACCGCCATACTGTCCGGAGACACCCACCAAGTGTATACAGAACGTAAACAGCCCAGAAAGGACACAGAGACAGTGTGAGGGGTCACAGAGAGCGAGTCCTGGCTGCAGAGAGTAAAGGGAACCCGGAGAGGGGGAGTGTGCCCGTGTACTTGAACTGAGACGTGTAAGAACTGTACTTGAATTGTACTTGAACTGTAACTGCAGTGTAAAGTGCTTTGAAGAGCTTGGAGAGTAAACACGAAGACCCTGAATCTGCCTCCCTTGTCTGATTCCATCTGCTTAAGTGACATTCCCTCCATACAGGACAATAGCGATTCTCCCACCTGCAGAGCCACGGCCTGTCAACGCCAGCACCGAGGAGAGATCCCTGCAGCGTCTACACAGTAAGTGTACTGAACATTCCACAATAGACTTTAACCCTTACTGCCCCGGGGAATACAATTCTACCCACTGGAACTATACCATCCACGCTGCTATTCCATCATCCCCGGAGGTTCTGCAGCAGCGGCGGCCCCATCACTGGCCGCATATGTGGCGTCACGACTGACAATCCCCTGTAAATATCCCTTTTATTGTCGAGCCAGGGACACGGTCCGGACCAGGACCACCCGTGACTTCCCCAGCAGTAACCCGGTCCGGTGCCGAGTACCCCTGTCCCCGTGGGCCCGACACAGGCATCCAGCCATGTTTCTCTGAGCGGCGGTTGATCGGTGGCGCTCGACCCCCTTCGCACTACCACGTCCTTTGCTAAACCCAATTGGACAGCCCCTGCTATTGGCTCTGGACAGACCTGTGTGTGGTGCATGTGATTGGCTCAGCATTTTGGGTGAAGGAGGCATGGTCTGTTGGGGAAGAGGCGTTATTTTCCCAGCTCAGTATAGTGGTGGCTTGTTGATGCTCAGACTGCAGATCATTACATGTGGTGTGTGGACGATGCTCAATGGTGTCTGACTACTCAGTGCCAGGCAGCAGCCACATTGGAGCTGCCCAGTATGGACACAGTATGAGGAATAAGGGGGATGGATGTGGCACAGTATATGTAGTGAGGGGGGATCAGTGTGGACACAGTATGAGGAGTAAGGGGGATGGATGTGGCACAGTACGTGGAGTGAGGGGGGATTGGTGTGGACACAGTATGGGGAGGGAGAAGGGATGGCTGCTGACACAGTATGAGGAGTGAGAGGGGGATGGGTGTGAACACAGTATGTGGAGTGAGGGAGGATGGCTGCTGACACAGTATGGGGAGGGAGGAGGGAATAGGTGTAGATACAGCATGTAGAGTGAGAAAGGGATGAAGAAACAGTAAGGGGATGAGAAAAATGTAGAGGGGCACAGAATAGAGGCTGAGCATGTGTGGGGCAGCATGCGGGGACAGTGTGTCGAGTTTGATGAGGGAGAACAGTATAAATTGTGGGCGGTATAGGAGGATACAGTGTAGAGGATAGTGTGACCAGGGAGCCCAGTATGGAAAGGAGAGGGCAGTTGATGAGAGGGCAGTACCAGAAGAGGGACAGTGTATAAATCATATTTTGTGTAGGGAACAGTGAGAAGGAGCAATTATTTATTCCAGGACACAGTGTAGGGCAGATATTTCTACTCAGGAAAATGTTGATCATTCTGCTATTTTTAAGGATATTGTGTCTGGATGTGCTGCACAGGATCAGAGAAGATGGAAATCTGCAGAGACGAGCTGTGGATGTCAAAAGTTATCATGGTGTCTGGACAAGATGAAGAAAAGAAAAAGACGACCACGATCAAACAAGGTCATCTATAAGATACCTGGATGTAAATGATTATTTGTGATAATGACTAATTCTCATCAGTGTTGGGTTTCCTGTATGCTTTTATTGACGGATGGTAACAACAACTCCCAGTATGTCCTCACCATTGCTAATGATGTAGTAGGAGTTGTAGGTTCATGCAGCACAAAAATGTATGGGTCTGACCTGACATTAAAATTGTTTTACCATGTACTGATAGTGGTTCTGATGATGAATTTTGGTACTAATGAGGGTTGTGATTTCGGTAATGATGGGGGTTATATTTATGTATTTCTGTACCTCTGGTGGGTCTTGTGATGTATTTCTGTACTGTTGGGGGTTATATGGATGTATTTCTGTACCTCTGGTGGGTCTGGTGATGTATTTCTGTACTGATAGGGGTTATATAGATGTATTTGTTTACCTCTAGTGGTTCTGGTGATGTAGTTTTGTGGTAATTGTTCTGATCCTGTACGCATCTAACAATGCATAACTTGTAAGCTTACTTGATACATGGCTATGTTAATAAAGTGTTGTGCATTCTAACAAGTTAAGGATTCTATGATATTTATTTGTTAGAAGCATTAAAGGGCTTGTACTAAGCTTGTGATGAGTCTGCAGTCACTCTATGTGACTGCAGACTTCTGAATTCTTACAGAGCGCACACTGCCTACTGTCAGGATTGTGTGGTGATGGCGGTGAGAGTGGAAGGTGATGTAACCATAGGTATGCAATTTACACACATGCAGTCACGTGCTGACTACACAAACGAGGCTTCGATCAATGAAATGAATTGAACGAGGCCAGACACATCTAGTCAGAATGTGGCCAGAAGTATATAAATCGCATACCTTTGTTCACATGACTGTCCAATCTTTCCATTGACATGGAAGAATCCTGAAAGTGTGCAGTACACGTGCCATGAGAATGTGGAGGTCTGCAGTCATCTAGACTATCATCTGAAACCTGGACAAGCCCTTTAATTATAACATTAAACACCTTAGCCCACTCCTAACAACGTGTAATATACTCCAGCAGTCACTGTACCTGTAAGTGTAAAAATTGTATATGGATGATTGGTCACATGACGTCTACTCAAACCACGGGAGGGGGGGCGCCAAACTGAACTCTTGCCCCGGGTGCCAGAAAACCTAGATACACCTCTGTATAAAGTACCAATAAGTAAAAAGACTCCTTCCATTAGATCAGCCAGGTCATTTTCTATACATATATAGGGAGCAACAGGACGATCATCTGGGGGTATCTCAAACCCAAGCCACAAACAGTACCCCATAGTTACCGCTGAGATAAGCCAATAGATGTAATAACTGTATGGGCAATTTCTGAACCTTTGGAGATTTAGAAAACACCTGCATCCTAAAATATGAATAAGAAATCTCTTTAAAAGAGCCAAAATATTTTAACAACAATGTTTCACACCATAGACCCAGAACCATTAAGTAAGCAATAAAGAGGATTAAGCTATCCATATATATGCTCTATTACAACGTATGGATTTTAAAATCAACGTTCGAGGGAACCTGACCTCGAAAAATGTGCCCTCAGCCTCTATATACCTGTCCTTGCACCATGCTAATAGCTTTCTAGCCATCCCTTTCTGTTTTTAAATCGATATAGTAAAGTTTAGAAAAGTTGTTTTTATACCTTACTAGTAAAAAGGCCCGATGCAATTGCATCGGGAGCAGGGTGAAATGAATTGTGTGTATACAGGCGGCCCAGTGGGTAGCAGAGTATACAGGGGGCTCTGTGGGTAGCAGAGTATACAGGCGGGTCTGTGGGTAGCAGAGTATACAGACGGCTCTGAGGGTAGGAGATTATACAGGTGACTCTGTGGGTAGTAAAGTATACAGGCGGCTCTGTGGGTAGAAGAGTATACAGGTGGGTCTGTGGGTAGTGGAGTATACAGGCGTGTGTGGTGGTGGTGGCAGAGTATACAGGTGTGTGTGGTGGTGGTGGCAGAGTATACAGGCGTGTGCTGGTGGCGGCAGAGTATACAGGCGTGTGTGGTGGTGGCAGAGTGTACAGGCGTGTGTGGTGGTGGCAGAGTGTACAGGCATGTGTGGTGGTGGCAGAGTATACAGGCGTCTGTGCTGGTGGCGGCAGAGTATACAGGCATGTGTGGTGGTGGCAGAGTATACAGGCGTCTGTACTGGTGGCGGCAGAGTATACAGGCGTCTGTGCTGGTGGCGGCAGAGTATACAGGCGTCTGTGCTGGTGGCGGCAGAGTATACAGGCAGGTGTGGTGGTGGCGGCAGAGTATACAGGCGTCTGTGGTGGTGGCAGAGTGTACAGGTGTGTGTGGTGGTGGCAGAGTGTACAGGTGTGTGTGGTGGTGGCAGAGTGTACAGGCGTGTGTGGTGGTGGCAGAGTGTACAGGCGTGTGTGGTGGTGGCAGAGTGTACAGGCGTGTGTGGTGGTGGCAGAGTGTACAGGCGTGTGTGGTGGCGGCAGAGTGTACAGGCGTGTGTGGTGGCGGCAGAGTGTACAGGCGTGTGTGGTGGCGGCAGAGTATACAGGCGTGTGTGGTGGTGGCAGAGTGTACAGGCGTGTGTGGTGGTGGCAGATTGTACAGGCGTGTGTGGTGGTGGCAGAGTGTACAGGCGTGTGTGGTGGTGGCAGAGTGTACAGGCGTGTGTGGTGGTGGCGGCAGATTATACAGGCATGTGTGGTGGTGGCAGAGTATACAGGCGTCTGTGCTGGTGGCAGAGTGTACAGGCATGTGTGGTGGTGGCAGAGTATACAGGCGTGTGTGGTGGTGGCGGCAGAGTATACAGGCGTGTGTGGTGGTGGCGGCAGAGTATACAGGCGTGTGTGGTGGTGGCGGCAGAGTATACAGGCGTGTGTGGTGGTGGCGGCACAGTATACAGGCGGGTGTGGTGGTGGCGGCAGAGTATACAGGCGTCTGTGGTGGTGGCAGAGTATACAGGCATGTGTGGTGGTGGCAGAGTATACAGGCGTGTGTGGTGGTGGCGGCACAGTATACAGGCGGGTGTGGTGGTGGCGGCAGAGTGTACAGGCGTGTGTGGTGGTGGCGGCAGAGTGTACAGGCGTGTGTGGTGGTGGCGGCAGAGTGTACAGGCGTGTGTGGTGGTGGCAGAGTGTACAGGCGTGTGTGGTGGTGGCAGAGTGTACAGGCGTGTGTGGTGGTGGCAGAGTGTACAGGCGTGTGTGGTGGTGGCAGAGTGTACAGGCGTGTGTGGTGGTGGCAGAGTATACAGGCGTGTGTGGTGGTGGCGGCAGAGTGTACAGGCGTCTGTGCTGGTGGCAGAGTATAGAGGCGTGTGTGGTGGTGGCGGCAGAGTGTACAGGCGTGTGTGGTGGTGGCGGCAGAGTGTACAGGCGTCTGTGCTGGTGGCGGCAGAGTATACAGGCATGTGTGGTGGTGGCAGAGTATACAGGCGTCTGTGCTGGTGGCGGCAGAGTATACAGGCATGTGTGGTGGCGGCAGAGTATACAGGCGTCTGTGCTGGTGGCGGCAGAGTATACAGGCGTCTGTGCTGGTGGCGGCAGAGTATACAGGCAGGTGTGGTGGTGGCGGCAGAGTATACAGGCGTCTGTGGTGGTGGCAGAGTGTACAGGTGTGTGTGGTGGTGGCAGAGTGTACAGGTGTGTGTGGTGGTGGCAGAGTGTACAGGCGTGTGTGGTGGTGGCAGAGTGTACAGGCGTGTGTGGTGGCGGCAGAGTGTACAGGCGTGTGTGGTGGCGGCAGAGTATACAGGCGTGTGTGGTGGCGGCAGAGTGTACAGGCGTGTGTGGTGGTGGCAGAGTGTACAGGCGTGTGTGGTGGTGGCAGAGTGTACAGGCGTGTGTGGTGGTGGCAGAGTGTACAGGCGTGTGTGGTGGTGGCGGCAGAGTGTACAGGCGTGTGTGGTGGTGGCGGCAGAGTGTACAGGCGTGTGTGGTGGTGGCGTCAGAGTGTACAGGCGTGTGTGGTGGCAGAGTGTACAGGCGTGTGTGGTGGCAGAGTGTACAGGCGTGTGTGGTGGCAGAGTATACAGGCGTGTGTGGTGGCAGAGTATACAGGCGTTTGTGGTGGTGGAGTATACAGGCGTCTGTGGTGGTGGCAGAGTGTACAGGCGTGTGTGGTGGTGGAGTATACAGGTGTCTGTGGTGCGCTCGTGCAAGGCAGGGGTTAAAAAAAATAAAAAAAGATTATGCTCACCTCACCCCGAGCCCCCGCCGTCTTCTGCCGTGTTCCGCCGTCTTCTGCCGTGTTCCGCTAGGCTCCCGGTGGCTGTGCAGGCTCCCGGTGCCTGCAGTGATCTTCTATCTACTGAGAGTGAAGGACCTGTGGTGATGTCAGAGTCACGTGACCCGCGATTTGCCTGGAGTAAGCTGGTGTCACGTGACTCTGACATCACCACAGGTCCTTCACTCTCAGTAGATAGAAGATCACTGCAGGCACCGGGAGCCTGCACAGCCACCGGGAGCCTAGCGGAACACGGCAGAAGACGGCGGGAGACGGCGGGAGACAGCGCGGGCTCGGGTAGAGGTGAGGATTTTTTTTTTTTTTAGAGTAGTGCGGGTCTGCGGCTCGTGATGACACTGCGCGTCATCACTCGCAGTCCCGCGCAAAGCATGTTGGGATTCGGCTACAACGCCCGAAATCCCAACTGCGGATTATATAAGTAGATAATCTGCGGCTTCTCATTATTTGAGAAGCTGCAAAAGGTGTTCCTTTCTTGTCCTCCCCGCTGCCTGCTTGTTATTTATTCACGCCCCTGTGGGCATGCTACAGAGCAGGGAAACTGTGCGTGTCAATTACAATAGGACTACTTTACTTAAAGTGACAGTGTCTTGTATAGTGCACATACAGAATACTTAATCAAAACACAGAAGGAACAGGGGCACCAATGCTGTCGGCTTATCGGAGAGAACGCTCTGGAGCGACCGGTGTTCGGCCAGGTGGTGCCTGTCACTAGGCAACATATAATATTATCTTGAAATAAGGAAGACGGCACTCACCGGTCTGTTGCTGTGCTTTTATTCAGGGTGCAATATTCACATGGTGCAGGGAGGGGGGTGTATAGCTGAGGTGACGACGGCACCGTTTCGCGCAACGTGCGTGAAACTGTGCCGTTGTCACCTCAGATATACACCCCCCCTCCCTGCACCATGTGAATATTGCACCCTGAATAAAAGCACAGCAACAGACCGGTGAGTGCCGTCTTCCTTATTTCAAGATCATACAGAATACTTAGTATTGAGTACTTTGATGTGCACAATAGTGTTAATTCTATACTCCGTGCATACTATATCAATTATAACAAAAATAAAAAATACAAAGTGCCAAACTTATACATTAGTCTTAAACAAACTAATTTGACTCACAGAAGAAAAATTGCTGCACTGATTCTGTTAGGCAGCTTTCACATCAGCGTTTTACGCTGATCGCAGCAGTTGCGGTGAAAAAAACTGCAACTGCCGCGATAACCGCACAACGGCCGCGATTGCGGCACACTTGCGGCAAGCCCCATACAATGTCTATGGGGCTTGCGGTAAGTGTGCGGCAGGTGTGGCAAGTGCGGTTTCGGCACTTGCGGCAGGTGTGGCCGTGAAAAAACTGCGGCATGCCGTGGTTTTTCACGGCTGCACCTGCCACAAGTGCCGAAACCGCACTTGCCGCAAGCCCCATAAACATTGTATGGGGCTTGCCGTAAGTGAACCACATGTGAGGGCATTATGCAGTAATCGCGGCAGTTGCGGTTTTTTCACCGCAACTGCCGCGATCAGCGTAAAACACTGATGTGAAAGGGGCCTTAATAATATATCGTGTTACACTATTAAATTACAACCTGAATATTCATATTCTTTCTACTATCCAACCATAATAATTTTAAAGTGCCAGTGTCCCAATTGCCACTATGAATACACAGTATCCCGCTATTGTACAAACTTAATAATTTTAAAGTGCCAGTGCCCTAATTACCACTATAAGTACATGATATCATACTGCACATAATCACCTTATCTCCCACATACATGCCTTATTTACCATTACAATTGACTATGTAATAACTCCTCCCTTGTTTTTTCCGATATAGTCATTATATTATATTATTTTCTCTATACTATAACTAGACAAAAAAAAACACCCATCAAATCTTATCATAACAAGTACCCTTATGCTATCACTAAAATTTATATAGTGCATACAATTTTATTGTTTTTATACAATCTACATATATTCTTGACAATGGTCGTGAAGGTTTAATTATCCCATCCACTGGTAAACTAAATAATAGTCCCTAAAATAAAATCCAAAAATAAAAGAGAAATTAATAACAGCAATAAAATACTACTACATTAGCTTATTCCATCCATGTATTATTCTATATAAAAACACTGAATCTGAAATTCTCATTGAGTCCCTGTGGTGAAAGCGTTCCCAGTCTTTAGACCAGTATTTGCAACACGAGAAGACAGGACAAGTATGATACATAATCAGCGCCTAGAAAGTATGGTGCAGGAATATCTACAGCTCAATATTGATCCCGTGAGTGTGGAGCTGGACTCTTGTCTAATTTGAGCTTCAGAAGTGGAAAAGTGGCCTGAGCTCGCCACTCATGCCTTGGAGGTTTTGTCATGCATGGCAGACAGTGTCTCTCAAAATGTGTCTTCAGATTATCGTTTATCAAGATGAACAAGTCGTGTATCTCCAAGGACCTTTCCACCTCAGGGTCAAGATTATTATTATTATTTATTTATATAGCGCCATTGGTTCCATGGCACTTTACATGTGTAAGGGCAGAACAAGGATGAGAACATAAATAACGACGAATAAATCATACAAGTACATTAGGGCAGATGGGGAGATTAGGCGCTGGTGTACTTGTCGAGCCCATTGGGACAAGGGTACTCGGTACCGGACCGGGTCTGCTGCAGTGGGATGTCACAGGGCTGTGGTCCGGACCGTGTCCCGGGCCTGGCAATAATAAAGGGGGTATTTACAGGGAATTGTGTCAGTCGTGACGCCACCCACGGCTTGTGGTCAATAAGGGGGGCCACCGCTGCTGCAGAACCTCTAGGGATGATGTTATGGCAGCAAGGTTGGAATAGTTCTCCGCGGGTAAAACTGTATTCCCCGGGGCAGTGATGATAAAGTCTATGGTGTAGTGTGCAGGCCTGTGGTGGGTGCAATGCACTTACTGTCCTGATGCTGCAGATGTTCTCCTTCAGGGTTCGGAGCTGGCAAGCTGTGGCTCTTCAAGTGGTGATCTTCTGCAGACCTGTTTGGAGGGAGTCATATGTGGACAGAAACATGTGAGGGAGTCAGAGTCAGGGTTCACAGTGTTTACCTCTCAAACTTCTCTCAGTTACAGTTCACAGTCACAGTTTACAGTCTTTACACTGGCATCACTCTCCCTCGGGTTCCTTTATTCCCTGCAGCCAGGTTGTTCCTTCTATGACCCCTCACTCATTCTCTGTCCTTTCAGGCTTTTGTTCTCTCTCTGCAATTTAGTGTGTGTGTGACTCCGAACAGTATGGCGGTGGCTCGGACCCCTGTGGGCCCTCCGGGTTGCCACTGAGCTGCCTGTCCTTTGGGGTGGGAACCCTAACATGTAGCTAGAATCCCCCGTCGGTTGTCTGGGGATGCTGGGTGAAGCATCGGTCCCCCTTCAGAGCCGACACTCTGCTGCTAGCCTAACCTCCATTAGTCCTCCTGGGTGAGGCTCTACCAGGCTCCTTCTAACCGTGTCTTTGGGTTCAATAGGAGGGCTACTCCTTCTGCAGTCTGCCATCTCAGCCGTGTTTCTAGGACCCAGTGTCACTGGTTCTCTCGTCCCTCACACTCCTGGGGTGCTGGCTCCGGATGGGCTTTCTCTCTGTGGCTCACACTGGTTCTCCAGATTCTGCGCTCCTTCCACCCCACTTTTCCAGGACGTGTGCTTCAGTCTGTACTGCTCAGCCTACCTCGGCCTACTGACTTCTTTCTCCTCCCCCTGCTCTATATCTACCCTCTGTCACCTGACCTGCTTGTCGGCCCACCCACTGTCTCTAAACCCACCACCCCTTGCCCGCCTAGAGTTCCCGGGCTCCGGGTTGGGTGCTGCCCTCTACTGGTATGTGGGTTGTGTGGGCTGTGAGAGTGTTGGGGTATAACTGTCGTTCCTACCTTCCTGGCTGCAGTTCCCTTTGTGGCCTCCTGGTCACAGGGGCGCAACATACTTTTCAGTGTGCTGCATTAAGTTCCATATTACCATATTTCAACTCTGAGGCAATTGTTGTCACTTTAGTGGTGGTAGTGCCTAATTTATGGAAAAGTGGGGACCCTTGTTAGTCTCTCTTCAGTGTGGTGCATTCCTTGATCAGGGCTCTTTGAGCACAATACCTGCTCATGATACTTGTGCACAACTTCCTAAATACTCAACCGTGAAATGCTTGGCCCAAGCCTTTGGCATTGCTGCTATTGTGGCCCAATACAAAATGTTTTAATGGATACATATCACTTTGCTGTGGTGTAACCCTAATTTTTGGAAAAGTGGGGACTTTTGTTAGGGTATCTCTGCTGTGTGGTGCATTCCTTGAGAGGGCTCTCTGAGTGACTTGCCTACTCTTGTAACTCATTTTCCTTTTACTCCTGCTCATCTTTTTGCTTAATGTAGAAAACTGCTGCCACTTTTCCCCTGTGACCCATCCATCTGTCAATTCAAACTAAGTTTCACCCACCTCTGAAATTTAAGTGAATGTGAGCCACTTCATATTTTGAACTGATTTTGAAGAGTGTGCAGGCCACATCTTATGCACCCATGCTACGCCACTACACTATTTTTATTCTAGGTAGATTATTGTCCCTTTTCGCAGTGTCTGTCACAAATATGAGTGGTTTGTCAGCTTTTGAACATCTTTGAATGTGTTTCTATGTGTTTCATGTTTCCTGCCATTAATTTTACTGTAATGGGGTTCGGAAGGTGAGGCAAATGGTACATCAAAAAATTCTAGGAACACCCTGCATTTGGCGTACCAAACCAAGTTCAAATAATCAGGTGTTTGCTCATCTCTATTGCTCAATAAAGTAAAGTGCATATGCATGAAAATCATAAAGATGGCATAAGCCATGAACTATAAATGTACATATTGCACTCTAGATGTAAATATTGCACTTAGTAATAGGACACGTGTTTCAGTAATAAGTATGCCTTTTTAGGGTGCATGGTGTCAGTGAAGGAAGTGATGCTTAAAAGGCTTGAATGATCAATTAGATTGTGATTGCTCCATATGAGCCTGTACATTCTCCAGGCCACAAAGGAAAACCAAAGGCTGCGGCATCAGGGGTCAGATGGGTGGGGTGTTGTGGAGTCACATGAGTGATTCTGGTCATCTGACCCATATAAATTATACACTATATATAATATCTTATATATAAAACCCGAAGGCCACTTCCGGTGAATCTGGCCAACTTCCGTGATGGCCTGTGCCCTGTGTCAAAGACCGGAACCGTAAGTTCCAGACCCACGAGCGGTGAGCGCGTAGCGCTCACCGCGAGCCGCTGTCAAACCTGCATAGCAGCTCGCAGTGGGCCCTAAAGCGCCACCACTCGCCGCTATCCTGCCACCGCCCCCCCCACACAAAGCCCTGTGTGCTCCCACCCACATCCGGGAACCGGCCCGCCCCGGCCCGGCCCACACTCTGGTGTGCGGCCTCCGCCGGCACCGCCCACTCTCCTCCTCCATCAGGGACCACCATTCCGCCACCGACCCCGCACACAGCCCGCCGTGTGCGCCCACCCACATCCGGGAACCAGCCCGGCTCGGCCCACCCTCCGATGTGCGGCCTTCGCCGGCAGTCCTGCCGCTCACCGCACACACCCGGTGACTCTCCTCCTACAACCGGGAGCTAGCCCCGCCCACACTCCTGTAGGCGGCCTCCGGTACCCGCCGCCAGCACTGCCGCTGACCGCCGACAGCCCGGTGAGTGTTCTGCCCCCCAGCCTCCCCTCTCCTGTGCCCCCCAGCCTCCCCTCTCCTGTGCCCCCCAGCCTCCCCTTTCCTGTGCCCCCCAGCCTCCCCTTTCCTGTGCCCCCCAGCCTCCCCTCTCCTGTGCCCCCAGCCTCCCTTCTCCTGTGCCCCCCAGCCTCCCCTCTTCTGTGCCCCCCAGACTCCCCTCTCCTGTGCCCCCCAGCCTCCCCTCTCCTGTGCCCCCCCAGCCTCCGCTCTCCTCTGCCTCCGCTCTCTCCTCTGCCTCCGCTCTTCTCCAGCCTCCGCTCTCCTCTGCCTCCGCTCTTCTCCAGCCTCCGCTCTCCTCTGCCCTCCCCTGCCTCCGCTCTCCCCTGCCTCCACTCTCCCCTGCCTCCGCTCTCCTCTGCCCCCCAGCCTCCCTCTTCCTGTGCCCCCCCAGCCTCCCCTCTCCTGTGCCCCCCCAGCCTCCCCTCTCCTGTGCCCCCCAGCCTCCCCTCTCCTGTGCCCCCCCAGCCTCCCCTCTCCTGTGCCCTCCAGCCTCCCCTCTCCTGTGCCCTCCAGCCTCCCCTCTCCTCTGCCCCCTAGCCTCCCCTCTCCTCTGCCCCCCAGCCTCCCCTCTCCTGTGCCCCCCCAGCCTCCCCTCTCCTGTGCCCCCCAGCCTCCCCTCTCCTCTGCCCCCCAGCCTCTGCTCTCCTCTGCCCCCCAGCCTCCGCTCTCCTCTGGCCTCCAGCCTCCGCTCTCCTCTGGCCTCCAGCCTCCGCTCTCCTCTGGCCTCCAGCCTCCGCTGTCCACTGCCTCCGCTCTTCTCCAGCCTCCGCTCTCCCCTGCCTCCGCTCTCCCCTGCCTCCGCTCTCCCCTGCCTCCGCTCTCCTCCGCTCTCCTCTGCCCTCCAGCCTCCGCTCTCCTCTGCCCTCCAGCCTTCGCTCTCCTCTGCACTCCAGCCTCCGCTCTCCTCTGCCCTCCAGTCTCCGCTCTCCTCTGCCTCCGCTCTCCTCTGCTTCCGCTCTTCTCCAGCCTCCGCTCTCTCCAGCCTCCGCTCTCCCCTGCCTCCGCTCTCCCCTGCCCTCCAGCCTCCGCTCTCCTCTGCCCTCCAGCCTCCGCTCTCCTCTGCCCTACAGCCTCCGCTCTCCTCTGCCCTCCAGCCTCCACTCTCCTCTGCCTCCGCTCTCCTCTGCTTCCGCTCTTCTCCAGCCTCCGCTCTCTCCAGCCTCCGCTCTCCCCTGCCTCCGCTCTCCCCTGCCTCCGCTCTCCTCTGCCCTCCAGCCTCCGCTCTCCTCTGCCCTTCAGCCTCCGCTCTCCTCTGCCCTACAGCCTCCGCTCTCCTCTGCCCTCCAGCCTCCGCTCTCCTCTGCCTCCGCTCTCCTCTGCCTCCGCTCTCCTCTGCCTCCGCTCTTCTCCAGCCTCCGCTCTCCTCTGCCCCCCAGACTCCGCTCTCCTCTGCCTCTGCTCTCCCCTGCCTCCGCTCTCCCCTGCCTGCGCTCTCCTCTGCCCTCCAGCCTCCGCTCTCCTCTGCCCTCCAGCCTCCGCTCTCCTCTGCCTCCGCTCTCCTCTGCCTCCACTCTCCTCTGCCTCCGCACTCCTCTGCCTCCGCTCGTCTCCAGCCTCCGCTCTCCTCTGCCCCCGCTCTTCTCCAGCCTCCGCTCTCCTCTGCCCTCCAGCCTCCGCTCTCCTCTGCCTCTGCTCTCCCCTGCCTCCGCTCTCCCCTGCCTCCGGTCTCCCCTGCCTCCGCTCTCCCCTGCCTCAGCTCTCCCCTGCCTCCACTCTCCTCTGCCCTCCAGCCTCCGCTCTCCTCTGCCTCTGCTCTCCCCTGCCTCCGCTCTCCCCAGCCTCTGCTCTCCTCTGCCTCTGCTCTCCTCTGCCTCTGCTCTCCCCTGCCTCTGGTCTCCTCTGCCTCCGCTCTCCTCTGCCTCCGCTCTTCTCCAGCCTCTGCTCTCCTCTGCCCTCCAGCCTCCGCTCTCCTCTGCCTCTGCTCTCCCCTGCCTCCGCTCTCCCCTGCCTCCGCTCTCCCCTGCCTCCGCTCTCCCCTGCCCTCCAGCCTCCGCTCTCCCCTGCCTCCGCTCTCCCCTGCCTCCGCTCTCCTCTGCCCTCCAGCCTCCACTCTCCTCTGCCTCCGCTCTCCTCTGCCTCCGCTCTCCTCCAGCCTCCGCTCTCCTCTGCCTCCGCTCTTCTCCAGCCTCCGCTCTCCTCTGCCTTCGCTCTTCTCCAGCCTCCGCTCGCCTCCGCTCTCCTCTGCCTCCGCTCTCCTCTGCCTCCGCTCTCCCCTGCCTCCGCTCTCCTCTGCCCTCCAGCCTCCGCTCTCCTCTGCCTCCGCTCTCCCCTGCCTCCGCTCTCCCCTGCCTCTGCTCTCCCCTACCTCCGCTCTCCTCTGCCCTCCAGCCTCCACTCTCCTCTGCCTCCGCTCTCCTCTGCCTCCGCTCTCCTCCAGCCTCCGCTCTACTCTCTCTCCGCTCTCCTCCAGCCTCCGCTCTACTCTCTCTCCGCTCTCCCCTGCCTCCACTCTCCTCTGCCCTCCAGCCTCCACTCTCCTCTGCCTCCGCTCTCCTCTGCCTCCGCTCTCCTCCAGCCTCTGCTCTCCTCTGCGTCCGCTCTTCTCCAGCCTCCGCTCTCCTCTGCCTCCGCTCTTCTCCAGCCTCCGCTCGCCTCCGCTCTCCTCTGCTACCACTCTCCCCTGCCTCCGCTCTCCCCTGCCTCCGCTCTCCCCTGCCTCCGCTCTCCTCTGCCCTCCAGCCTCCGCTCTCCCCTGCCTCCGCTCTCCCCTGCCTCCGCTCTCCCCTGCCTCCGCTCTCCTCTGCCCTCCAGCCTCCGCTCTCCCCTGCCTACGCTCTCCCTGCCTCCAGCCTCCGCTCTCCTCTGCCCTCCAGCCTCCGCTCTCCTCTGCCCTCCAGCCTCCTCTCTCCTCTGCCCTCCAGCCTCCGCTCTCCTCATATATATATGTTTGTATATAATATACATGTGTGTATATGCAACTAATGTGTATATATACCTCTACATCTATATACATTTGTGTGTGTATGTGCCTTTGTCTATATGCAATGTACAGTATGTGTATATACCTCTACATCTATATAGATTTGTGTGTGTATGTGTATAGGGGAGTGTGTGTATGTGTGTGCTGACCACTCTGTCCACGCCGCTGCGCTGACCACTTTTACCGCACTCACTGAGCCACCGCGCAGTGCTAACCACTGAGCCACCGCGCAGTGCTAACCACTGAGCCACCGCGCAGTGCTAACCACTGAGCCACCGCATACTGTGCTAACCACTGAGCCACCGCATACTGTGCTACCCACAGAGCCGCCTGTATACACACAATTCATTTCACCGCACTCCCGTAACTATTAGTAAATAAACTATATATGGATTCTAGACTACCCGATTCTTTAGAATCGGGCCGCCATCTAGTATATATATATATATATATATATATATATATATATATATATATATATACAGTGTTGGTGAAAAGTATTGACACCCCTTCAATTCTGCCAGATAATACTCAGTTTCTTCCTGAAAATGATTGCAATCACAAATTCTTTGGTATTATTATCTTCATTTAATTTGTCTTCAATGAAAAAACACAAAAGAGAATGAAGCAAAAAGCAAAACATTGATCATTTCACACAAAACTCCAAAAATGGGCCAGACAAAAGTATTGGCACCCTTAGCCTAACACTTGATTGCACAACCTTTAGCCAAAATAACTGCGATCAACCGCTTACGGTAACCATCAATGAGTTTCTTACAATGCTCTGCTGGAATTTTAGACCATTCTTCTTTGGCAAACTGCTCCAGGTCCCTGATATTTGAAGGGCGCCTTCTCTGAAACTGCCATTTTTAGATCTCTCCACAGGTGTTCTATGGGATTCAGGTCTGGACTCATTGCTGGCCACCTTAGAAGTCTCCAGTGCTTTCTCTCAAACCATTTTCTAGTGCTTTTTGAAGTGTGTTTTGGGTCATTGTCCTGCTGGAAGACCCATGACCTCTGAGGGAGACCCAGCTTTCTCACACTGGGTCTTACATTATGCTGCAAAATGTGTTGGTAGTCTTCAGACTTCATAACGCCATGCACACGGTCAAGCAGTCCAGTGCCAGAGGCAGCAAAGCAACCCCATCAGAGAACTTCAGCCATATTTGACTGTAGGGACCGTGTTCTTTTCTTTGAATGCCTCTTTTTTTCTCCTGTAAACTCTATGTTGATGCCTTTGCCCAAAATGAGAGAACATTCTTCCAAAACGTTTTAGGCTTTCTCAGGTAAGTTTTGGCAAACTCCAGCCTGGCTTTTTTATGTCTCGGGGTAAGAAGTGGGGTCTTCCTGGGTCTCCTACCATACAGTCCCTTTTCATTCAGAAGCCGATGGATAGTACGGGTTGACACTGTTGTACCCTCGGACTGCAGGGCAGCTTGAACTTGTTTGGATATTAGTCGAGGTTCTTTATCCACCATCCGCACAATCTTGCGTTGAAATCTCTCGTCAATTTTTCTTTTCTGTCCACATCTAGGGAGATTAGCCACAGTGCCATGGGCTTTAAACTTCTTGATGACACTGCGCATGGTAGACACAGGAACATTCAGGTTTTTGGAGATGGACTTGTAGCCTTGAGATTGCTCATGCTTCCTCACAATTTGGTTTCTCAAGACCTCAGACAGTTCTTTGGTCTTCTTTCTTTTCTCCATGCTCAATGTGGTACACACAAGGACACAGGACAGAGGTTGAGTCAACTTTAATCCATGTCAACTGGCTGCAAGTGTGACTTAGTTATTGCCAACACCTGTTAGGTGCCACAGGTAAGTTACAGGTGCTGTTAATTACACAAATTAGAGAAGCATCACGATTTTTCTAACAGTGCCAATACTTTTGTCCACCCCCTTTTTTTATGTTTGGTGTGGAACTATATCCAATTTGGCTTTAGGACAATTGTTTTTGTGTTTTTTTCATTGAAGACAAAATAATTGAAGATAATAATACTAAAGAAATTGTGATTGCAATCATTTTCAGGAAGAAACTGATGGTGGGTTTACACACACCAATTTATCTGTTCAATCTCTGAACCAATCTCTGGTTGCAGTGAAATCATGGATACATTGCTCCATGTTGTACACAGCCACAAAATGGAGCAATGTATCCATGATTTCACTGCAACCAGAGATTGGTTCAGAGATTGAACAGATAAATTGGTGTGTGTAAACCCACCATGAGTATTATCTGACAGAATTGCAGGGGTGTCAATACTTTTGGCCCAACTGTACATACACACATGCACACACATGCTGATACACACACATATGCATACACACACACACACTTTCACACTCGCATACATACATGCACACACATGCTGATACTCACAAGTGCATATATGCACACACACATGCAAACACAAATGCATACACAGATGAACACATACACACATGCAAATATATGAACATACAAATAGTATCAGGGACACTTTACACACACCAACTTATCTGTCCAACTTCTGAACAACTTACTGGTTGCAGTGAAATCATGGACACATTGTTCCATTTGTACACAACCACAAAATGGAACAATGTGTCCATGATTTCACTGCAACCAGTGAGTTGTTCAGAAGTTGGACAGATAAGTTGGTGTGTGTAAAGTGGCCCTCATAGTATTTAAGGTTGAAGGAAGACTTTAAGTCCATCTAGTTCAACCCATAGCCTAACATGTTGATCTAGAGGAAGGCAAAAAAAAACCATGTGGCAACACTAAGCTCCACATTGGGGGAAAAAATTCCTTCCTGACTCCAGATAAGGCAATCAGACTAATTCCCTGGATCAACGCCCTATCAAAGAATCTAGTATATATAACTGGTAATATTATAGTTTTCAAGAAAGGCATCCAGGCCACTCTTAAATGTTAGTAGTGAGTCACTCATTACAACATCATGTGGCAGAGAGTTCCATAGTCTCACTGCTCTTACAGTAAAGTATCCGCGTTGGTGATTATGATTAAACCTTCTTTCCTCCAGACGTAGAGGATGTCCCCTTGTCCCCGTCTCAGGCTTAAAAGTAAAAATATCATTAAAAAGGTCTCTGTACTGTCCCCTCATATATTTATACATTATTATAAGATCACCCCTAAGCCTTCATTTTTCCAAACTAAATAACCCCAAGTTTAATAACCTGTCTTGGTATTGCAGACCCCTCAGTCCTCTAATAACTTTGGTCGCTCTTCTCTGCACCCGCTCTAGTTCAGCTATGTCTTTTTTATACACCGGAGACTAGGGATAAACGAGTCTACTCATTACTACTTGTTACTTGGCGAATAGTAGGGTACTCGCTGTACTCGTTACTCTGCGAGTTTCCTAGTGATTACTTGCACAGTAACAAGTCCAATGTAAATCAATGGAAATGCAATTCCTCTGTTGCTGGAGCCTATAAAGAGGTCTGACAGCAGAGGAAAAACCTGCAATTACCTAATTTATTGTTTATAAACGGGTGGTAAAAAGCTGGTAGCTGTAAATTGAAACCGGATTGTCCCGGTCCGGTTCTATCCGGTCCCATAGACAACAATGTTAAACTGAACCGGATTGACCCTGACCGTGACAAACCGGGACAATTTGGTTTTCTCCGGTTATAAAGAATCGTACTAAACCGGTCAGGGTTAATCCGGTGCAACCTAACATGGGTGTCTATGGAGCCAGATTCGTCTACAAAACCGGACCTGTTACCGGACACCCACTGTTATCAGCGAGTAATAGGGATGAGCGAGTCTACTCCCGTATTCTGTATTCGGTATTCGCCGAATATAGAATATGTAAAATGTTAACAGCCAGTCCAGCATGTTAGCCAGTCATACTTAGTACCTCCCCTTGCAGCCCCAAACATACCCATGCAAAGTATCCCCCCACAGGTCTTATTTTAGGGAAACAGGGTAATTCCGCAGCCATGTTGGTTGTGGCATTAGGGAGAGTTGTAGCAGATCCTAGGGAGTTTCAGTGAGTGTAGGAAAACCACCTCAACATTCCTAAAATTTAACCCAAAAGCTCTTTTGAGGGCTACTAGGACGGAGGAGTTCTGTAAGGGACTGTAGGTCATGGAGACAGGCAGGAGCAGTTTTACAGTTCCACACAGCACTGACCTCATAGCTTAGCTCAGCCAGCTTTCCTCAGAGCTGAAATCCTAAGCTTATTTTTTTTTAGATTCAACAGATAATTTTGGGGTCACATTTACCCCTGCAGCGTAATATTTTTCTGGGCCAGTGCATTGCTGTAATACCACCTCCAGGTCGCACTGTACCATCCATATTTAACACAGCCAGCACCGCAGCCCTAAATGGTGACTGGTTTAGCGTAATCTCTAATTTTTTCTCCGCCAGTGCGTTGCTGTCCTAACCACAACAGCTCGCACTGTACCATCAATATTTTACGCAGCCAGCACCTGCAGTTCTAAGTGGTGACTGGTTTAGCGTAATCTCTAATTTTTTCTGGCACAGTGTGTTGCTGTCCTAACAACAACAGCTCGCACTGTACCATCAATATTTAATGCAGCCAGCACCGCAGTCCTAAGTGCTGACTGGTTTAGTGTAATCTCTAATATTTTCTGGGCCAGTGCACTGCTGTCATAAAAGCAACAGCTCGCACTGTACCTTACATCTGTCCCAAAAAGCAGTAGTAGCCTGTACTGTACTTTTTATACGAAATAGTACCTGCTCCTTTTTTTTACAAACTGTGATATTAAACAAATTAAACCATGTCACAAAAACAAGTTAATCCAAAAAAAACAGTTCGTGGTCTTGGCAGTCGTGCCCAACAAGGCACAGAGTCAGCTAGACAGATGAGAATTGATAGATCGACCTTCCTCCTGTCTAAATTTCCGAATACTGAACGAAAAAGTCTTGAAGCCGGAAGAGCAAGACCAGCTAACGTCTTGGAGGGCTGATAAGACCTCAATGACTGGTTCTCGCAGCATACAATCTTCTGTTGGTAGAGACAACACTGGCCCATCAAATCCTCCACCTCTTCCCATTTCCTCAACCCATCAGCAGCCCCAGGAATCAGGCCTATCTGCCTCAAACTCTGACGAGATACTTGAAGAGGATGATTTCTCTATTCACGGCCAAATTTTGGAAACACAACGGCCGAAAGAAAGCCACTTTCAGCAAAGTAATAGACCATCTCATAAGGTGAACGATGATGATGATGAGACACAGTTGTCATCTGGCCAGCCAAAGCCATCACATTATCCGGAAGACTTTGAAGACGAAGGTGTGGATGATGAGACCACAGATCCCACCTGGAATGTTGGCATGCAGAGCCAGCAGAGCAGTACGGAGGAAGAAAGTGTCTATGTACCACCAGCAAAGGCACCAAGGCCTACTCATGTCACCAGAACGTAAACTGACACAACAACTGTTGCACAAAATGTGTCCACTTTGACACAAAATGTGTCAACTGTGGCACAAAGCAACTCAACATTTCATATGTTAGCACGGATTAGTGAGCAGCAGAGGGCAATAGCTGAATATCAACTTCAACATGCCCGTCACACTGGCACTCAGCCAAGACACATTAGTACTCTGGAGTGGGTGTGGATCGCTGACATTTGTGAGGTGCTCGATAACTTTGATTATTGCACCAAACTGGTGAGCGGAGATCAGTCCATTATCAGTGTCACTATCCCTATGCTATGCCTGCTAAAAGAATCACTAATCAATCTCAAAATAGAATCTTTGAGGGCCCAGCGGGTGGCTATGGAGCCAAATTTAAACATCGTGGATCTGAGCTAGCAAAGCCAATATCATCAGGCAACATTGGGTCAAGAAGAAGACTGTGACGAAGACGATGAAGAAGAGGATATATTTTTAGGTGTTACCGATGTCAACCCTGATGGTACTCCCAACCCCAGCTTTATGTCAGTACAGCATGGGTGGGATGGAGAGGAGGCGGATATAGATTTGGAGGCCACGATGGGTATTGCTCATCCTTCTGGTGAACCCAAACATTTGAGTCTGTGCAGCTTAGCACACATGGCTGACTTCATGTGTAAATGTCTGTCCGAAGACCCATGCGTGATTCACATATTTCACAGCAACCTATACTGGTTGTCCACCTTTCTGGACCCACGGTACAAGGACAAATTTACGTCGCTGTTGTTGCAGTCACCAAGGGGCTTAGCAATATATTACTTCAGAATGGTAGTTGTAGAAAATTTGCTGACAAGATCACCGTCAGACACCACTCTCCCCAGAAGTAGCAGCTCTTTGCAACAGCAGCCATGGATCGGGACAGACACGACATCAATGTCCAAAAGAGGTGGCGGGAAGATGTCCAGAAACTGGGCCATGTTCAATAAACCATCTAATCAGCAATGGCTTTTGGCTCCGGTTACCATGTCTAGGAGACAGAAATTGACCAACATGGTCAATGAGTATGTCAGTGACAGTACCAGCTTCCTTACTGACCCTTCTGTCCCGTTTAATTACTGGGTGTCAAAGCTTGAGACTTGGACAGAGCTCTCCTTGTATGCTTTGGAGGTGCTGGCCTGCCCTGCTGCTAGTGTGACTTCTGAGCGGGTTTTCAGTGCCGCTGGGGGTATCATCACTGATACAAGGACACGGCTTACTCCAGAGAATGCTGACAGGCTGACTCTAATCAAATTCAATAAGGATTGGATTACACCACAGTTCTTAATCCCTCCAGATGACAGTAGCCAAAGCTAAAGTCACATTAGCTTAAGAAATTGGATATAATTTTTCAAGTTTTAACATTCATACCTTTGTGGACAAGAAGTATGTCAATCAGCTCAGACGATTTGCATACTTATGTTCCTGAAACATTTTCCTCAGGATCTGCAAAATACATAATAACTTTGCTACTTTCAAATTTACCAGCCGATCCGCTTCTGATGATGAATCACCATTTTGCTTTGTCATCAAGTACCATACAGCCCCTTGGGCTAATTTTTTGAGGCACCAAGCCTATGTCTGCATACTGGGCATTGCATGTACTATGCTCCAAGTAAAATAAAGGGTATGGTATCGCCCCTGAGGCCTGCTTTATTAGCAGCAGTAATATAGAGCCCCTTGGGCTAATTTTTGTTGGCACCAAGCCTATGCCTACATAGGCGGCATTGCATGTAGTATGCTAAAATTACTAGGAACATAAATCTCTGGGCCTTGTGGACTGGTTCCGTTACAAATTAAAATACAGTCCCTTTTGTAAATTTTGGTAAAGAAGATGCTTGCCAATTTACCTGTGAAGTTGGAACAACAAGGACACTATTTAAACTGTAGAGAAGTTTGAGGGCCTACACAGGAAGGATATATTTTCATGCGTTACCCGATCCCCCAACCCCTGTGGCAGTTAGCTAGCCTCCTAATTATAGTTACACACTGACCTGTCACTACATTGCCTACATCATGACTTGTTACTAAGCCACTTAGGTTAGCTCAATTCTTATCTGCCATACTAGCCAAGTTTTTCTGCCAAGACTTGACAGTACTTCCAACACTCTTTGGACAATCGTCCTGGATATGAGCAGCTGCACACATGTTAGATACATGTACACCATATGTTGTGTAAACGTTTCTACATTAGGGGGTGACCATACACACTGTGTGGAGCCCACTGGGACGGGGTACTCGGTGCTGGACCGGGGTACTGCTGGGGATGTCACGGCGGTCCTGGTCCGGACCGTGTCCTGGGTTCGCACAATAAAATGGGGTGTATTTACAGGGGATTGGGTTTGTCGCAGGTAGAGCCTGGTTCCCCGGGGCAGTGTAATTGAAGTCTGTGATGGTTGTTATAGATGTTGCAGGAAAGGGGATGATAGTGGAGATGGTGTTGCTTAAGGGGGTAATCAGGGCTGGAGTGCAAGGATCACACAAACTCACGTTTTTTGTAGTTTTCCAAGTCTTTACTTTGCAGATGGTATAGGCAGAGTATTGTCCACGGAGTCTGTACCGGGGCCAGGTTGCTCCCACCCTGACCGGGTCCTTGGCTTCCCACTCCTGCGCTACTCTAACTCAGACATCACTCCATCCCAGACTGACTAACTGTCACTCCTACTCTGAGGTAAACAACATTAGCTCCTCCCACTCTTTCAGGTGCCACCTAAGCTCCACCCACCACTCTGCTCTTCCCCACTTCCTAGTGTAGTGTCCAGGGTTGTGTGGTGTGGTGAGCTAACCCTTTGTGTTGTTTCTGTGGCACATTAACCCTTGGGGTGCCACACACTGCATTATTTAGGTATATACATTTTAGTCTAACATACATATTTTCTACTGGTAGTCTGAAAAACAGAGTATTGTTTCACATCTGTTTGACTGTATTTTCCCTCTCTACCGTTTAGTTCAAAGACAAAGAAGACAGGTGTAATATTTTTTTTGTTCTTCGACAAACAACATGAGAAATATAAAGAAGAACATTGACAGGCTGTATCCCAACAAAATTTATTTTATGTAAATTAAGATTCATTGCAAAATATAATAGAAACTAGATGGCGGCCCGATTCTAAAGAATCGGGTAGTCTAGAATCCATATATAGTTTATTTACTAATAGTTAGGGGAGTGCGGTGAAATTAATTGTGTGTATACAGGTGGCTCAGTGGGTAGCAGATTATACGGTGGCTCAGTGGTTAGCACTGTATATGGTGGCTCAGTGGTTGGCACTGCATATGGTGGCTCAGTGGTTAGCACTGTATATGGTGGCTCAGTGGTTGGCACTGTATATGGTGGCTCAGTGGTTGGCACTGTATGGTGGCTCAGTGGTTAGCACTGTATATGGTGGCTCAGTGGTCAGCACTGTATATGGTGGCTCAGTGATTAGCACTGTATATGGTGGCTCAGTGGTTAGCACTGTATATGGTGGCTCAGTGGTTAGCACTGTATGGTGGCTCAGTGGTTAGCACTGTATATGGTGGCTCAGTGGTTAGCACTGTATATGGTGGCTCAGTGGTTAGCACTGTATATGGTGGCTCAGTGGTTAGCACTGTATATGGTGGCTCAGTGGTTAGCACTGTACGGTGGCTCAGTGGTTAGCACTGTATATGGTGGCTCAGTGGTTAGCACTGTATATGGTGGCTCAGTGGTTAGCACTGTATATGGTGGCTCAGTGGTTAGCACTGTACGGTGGCTCAGTGGTTAGCACTGTATATGTTGGCTCAGTGGTTAGCATTGTATGGTGGCTCAGTGGTTAGCACTGTATGGTGGCTCAGTGGTTAGCACTGTATATGGTGCCTCAGTGGTTAGCACTGTATATGGTGGCTCAGTGGTTAGCACTGTATATGGTGGCTCAGTGGTTAGCACTGTATATGGTGGCTCAGTGGTTAGCACTGTATATGGTGGCTCAGTAGTTAGCACTGTATACGGTTGCTCAGTGGTTAGCCTTGTATACGATGACTCAGTGGTTAGCCTTGTATACGGTGGCTCAGTGGTTAGCACTGTATACGGTGGCTAAGTGGTTAGCACTGTATACGGTGGCTCAGTGGTTAGCACTGTATATGCTGGCTCAGTGGTTAGCACTGTATACGGTGGCTCAGTGGTTAGCACTGTATATGGTGGTTCAGTGGTTAGCACTGTATATGGTGGCCCAGTGGTTAGCACTGTATATGGTGGCTCAGTAGTTAGCACTGTATACGGTGGCTCAGTGGTTAGCCTTGTATACGGTGGCTCAGTGGTTAGCCTTGTATACGGTGGCTCAGTGGTTAGCCTTGTATACGGTGGCTCAGTGGTTAGCACTGTATACGGTGGCTAAGTGGTTAGCACTGTATACGGTGGCTCAGTGGTTAGCACTGTATATGCTGGCTCAGTGGTTAGCACTGTATACGGTGGCTCAGTGGTTAGCGCTGTATACGGTGGCTCAGTGGTTAGCACTGTATACGGTGGCTCAGTGGTTAGCACTGCGCGGTGGCTTAGTGGTTAGCACAGTATGATGGCTGAGTGGTTAGCACAGTATACGCTGGCTCAGTGGTTAGCACAGTATGATGGCTTAGTGGTTTTCAGTGTATATGGTGGCTCAGTGGTTAGCAGTGTATTTGATGGCTAAGTGGTTTTCACGGTGTGAAGGCTTAGTGGTTTGCACAGTATGATGGCTCAGTGGTTAGCACAGTATGATGGCTCAGTGGTTTTCAGTGTATATGGTGGCTCAGTGGTTAGCACTGTATTTGATGGCTCAGTGGTTTTCACAGTGCGTTGGCTCAGTGGTTAGCTCTGCGCAGTGGCTGAGTGGTCAGTGCAGCATGGAGGCAGAGTGGTATTCACTAGATGGAGGCAGAGTGGTCAGCGCAGGATGGAGGCAGAGTGTTGAGCGCAGGATGGGGGCAGAGTGGTCAGCGCAGGATGGGGGCAGAGTGGACAGCGCAGGATGGAGGCTCAGTGGTCAGTGCAGGATGGAGGCTCAGTGGTCAGCACAGGATGGAGTGGTGAGCGCAGGATGGAGGCTCAGTGGTCAGCACAGGATGGAGGCTCAGTGGTCAGCGCAGGATGGAGGCTGAGTGGTCAGCGCAGGATGGAGGCAGAGTTGTCAGCACAGGATGGAGGCTGAGTGGTCAGCGCAGGATGGAGGCTGAGTGGTCAGCGCAGGATGGAGGCTCAGTGGTCAGCACAGGATGGAGTGGTCAGCGCAGGATGGAGGCTGAGTGGTCAGCGCAGGATGGAGGCTGAGTGGTCAGCGCAGGATGGAGGCTGAGTGGTCAGGACAGGATGGAGTGGTTAGCACAGTATGTAGGCTCAGTGGTCAGCACAGGATGGAGACTCAGTGGTGAGCACAGGATGGAGGCTCAGTGGTCAGCACAGGATGGAGGCTCAGTGGTCAGCACAGGAGTGAGTGGTCAGCACAGGATGGAGGTTGAGTGGTCAGCACAGGATGGAGGCTGAGTGGTCAGCGCAGGATGGAGGCTCAGTGGTCAGTGCAGGATGGAGGCTGAGTGGTCAGCGCAGGATGGAGGCTCAGTGGTCAGCGCAGAATGGAGGCTCAGTGGTTAGCGCAGGATGGAGGCTCAATGGTGAGCGCTGGATGGAGGCAGAGTGGTCAGCACAGGAAGGAGGCAGAGTGGTCAGCACAGGATG
Source organism: Allobates femoralis (assembly GCA_033576535.1). Classification (NCBI taxonomy): domain Eukaryota; kingdom Metazoa; phylum Chordata; class Amphibia; order Anura; family Aromobatidae; genus Allobates; species Allobates femoralis. The sequence continues at coordinate 125,119,193 of JARQOC010000009.1, forward strand.
GAGGCTCAGTAGCCAGTGCAGGATGGAGGCTCAGTGGTCAGCGCAGGATGGAGGCTGAGTGGTCAGCGCAGGATGGAGGCAGAGTGGTCAGTGCAGGAAGGAGGCAGAGTGGTCAGCGCAGGATGGAGGCTGAGTGGTCAGCGCAGGATGGAGGATGAGTGGTCAGCACAGGATGGAGGGGTCAGCACAGGATGGAGGCTGAGTGGTCAGCGCAGGATGGAGGCTCAGTGGTCAGCACAGGATGGAGTGGTCAGCGCAGGATGGAGGCTGAGTGGTCAGCGCAGGATGGAGGCTGAGTGGTCAGCGCAGGATGGAGGCTGAGTGGTCAGGACAGGATGGAGTGGTTAGCACAGTATGTAGGCTCAGTGGTCAGCACAGGATGGAGACTCAGTGGTGAGCACAGGATGGAGGCTCAGTGGTCAGCACAGGATGGAGGCTCAGTGGTCAGCACAGGATGGAGTGGTCAGCACAGGAGTGAGTGGTCAGCACAGGATGGAGGTTGAGTGGTCAGCACAGGATGGAGGCTGAGTGGTCAGCGCAGGATGGAGGCTCAGTGGTCAGTGCAGGATGGAGGCTGAGTGGTCAGCGCAGGATGGAGGCTGAGTGGTCAGCACAGGATGGAGGCTCAGTGGTCAGCACAGGATGGAGGCTCAGTGGTCAGCACAGGATGGAGGCTCAGTGGTCAGCGCAGAATGGAGGCTCAGTGGTTAGCGCAGGATGGAGGCTCAATGGTGAGCGCTGGATGGAGGCAGAGTGGTCAGCACAGGAAGGAGGCAGAGTGGTCAGCACAGGATGGAGGCTCAGTAGCCAGCGCAGGATGGAGGCTCAGTGGTCAGCGCAGGATGGAGGCAGAGTGGTCAGTGCAGGAAGGAGGCAGAGTGGTCAGCGCAGGATGGAGGCTGAGTGGTCAGCGCAGGATGGAGGATGAGTGGTCAGCACAGGATGGAGTGGTCAGCGCAGTATGTAGGCTCAGTGGTCAGCACAGGATGGAGGCTCAGTGGTCAGCACAGGATGGAGTGGTCAGCACAGGAGTGAGTGGTTAGCACAGGATGGAGGCTGAGTGGTCAGCGCAGGATGGAGGCTCAGTGGTCAGCACAGGATGGAGGCTGAGTGGTCATCGCAGGATGGAGGCTGAGTGGTCATCGTAGGATGGAGGCTGAGTGGTCAGCGCAGGATGGAGGCTGAGTGGTAAGCGCAGGATGGAGGCTGAGTGGTCAGCACAGGATGGAGGGGTCAGCACAGGATGGAGGCTCAGTGGTCAGCACATGATTGAGGCTCAGTGGTCAGCACAGGATGGAGTGGTCAGCGCAGGATGGAGGCTCAGTGGTCAGCACAGGATGGAGGCTCAGTGGTCAGCGCGGGATGGAGGCTCAGTGGTCAGCGCGGGATGGAGGCAGAGTGGGTAGCGCAGGATGGAGGCAGGGTGGTGAGCGTAGGATGTAGGAAGAGTGGTCAGCGCAGGATGGAGGCTCAGTGGTCAGCGCAGGATGGAGGCTCAGTGGTCAGCGCAGGATGGAGGCTCAGTGGTCAGTGCAGGATGGAGGCTCAGTGGTCAGCGCAGGATGGAGGCTCAGTGGTCAGCGCAGGATGGAGGCAGAGTGGTCAGCGCAGGAAGGAGGCAGAGTGGTCAGCGCAGGAAGGAGGCAGAGTTGTCAGCACTAGATGAGTGCAGAGTGGTCAGCACAGGATGGAGGCTCAGTGGTCAGCGCAGGATGGAGGCAGAGAGGTCAGCGCAGGATGGAGGCAGAGTGGTCAGCGCAGGAAGGAGGCAGAGTGGTCAGCACTGGATGGAGGCAGAGTGGTCAGCGCAGGATGGAGGCAGAGAGGTCAGCGCAGGATGGAGGCAGAGTGGTCAGCGCAGGAAGGAGGCAGAGTGGTCAGCACTGGATGGAGGCAGAGTGGTCAGCGCAGGATGGAGGCAGAGTGGTCAGCGCAGGACAGAGGGTGAGTGGTCAGCCCAGGACGGAGGGTCGGTGGTGAGCGCAGGACAGAGGGTCGGTGGTGAGGCCAGGACGGAGGGTTGATAGTCAGGCCAGGACGGCGGCTCTGTGGTCAGCAGAGGACGGAGGCTTGGTGGTCAGCGCAAGACAGAGGCTTGGTGGTCAGGCCAGGACTAGGGATGGGCGAGTCTACTCGCTAGGACTCGGGACTCGGCGATTCTGAAGGTACTCGCAGGACTCGTTACTCGGCGAATCTCCCAGCTTGGACTCGCACAGTGACGAGTCCAATGGAATTCAATGGCAATAAGCTTGACTCTTCACAGATACCCGCTGTCAGCAGCGAGTCTGAGCGAGTCTACGATTCCGAGTCCTACGAGTCTACAATTCCGAGTCCTGTATACTGTATTCGGGAGTCGGACTCTCGAATACAGAATCTGTTATGTTCCGAGTCAGCACAGCGTGCGTGTTAGGTCAGAAAACTTGTGAAGATAGCCAATCATAGTCAGTAATGGCATAGCAAAGTTGGTTGTGTCAGGACTATGATTGGCTGCTGTCCATCGTGATGCCTATGTCATGTATGACAGGCAAGGCAGTATATAAGGCTTGTCCCCGCCATTTTGGCCACATTCCTGAGACGATCTGACCTAGTATAGGGAGAGAGAGATATATGCTGGAGCAGATCAGGGATTGTCAGTGTAGGGAAGATTCCTTATATTAACCCAAAAAGCTCTTCTGAGAGCTAGGAGGAGGACAGAGTAGTGCTGTGTAGGCAGGCAGGCAGGGAGGGAAGGAAGGAGAAGCCTTACAGTGCACACAGGACGGACCTCATAGCTTAGCTTACTCACTCAGCTTTGCTAACAGCTGCAGTCAGAGGCTTAGCTGAGGTGCTGTTTCCTTTTTGTTTTTGCACCAGATCGATTTTTGTTCCTAATAACCCATAGAGCGTTATTTTTTCTGTGGCAGACCAGTGCGTTGCTGCTCTCCTACCTTTAAATAGCACGTACACCACCTTAGGGAGTGTAGTGTGCGGCTTCACTGCCAAGTGTGAGCGCGCACACTTACCCCGCCAGCAAGTGACGCATACAGCAACACCAAACCACATCTCGGTGGCTGTGCGCACTTAAAACCAATTTTTTTAGGGAGTGTAGTGTGCGGCTTCACTGCCAAGTGTGAGCGCGCACACTTACCCCGCCAGCAAGTGACGCATACAGCAACACCAAACCACATCTCGGTGGCTGTGCGCACTTAAAACCAATTTTTTTAGGGAGTGTAGTGTGCGGCTTCACTGCCAAGTGTGAGCGCGCACACTTACCCCGCCAGCAAGTGACGCATACAGCAACACCTAACTCCAACTCGGTGACTGTGCATTCGTCAACAATGTCTCAAAAAAAAATAATTACCAAAAAGGATGTTGCAAAGGGACAGGGACGAGGTCGTGGCCGCAGCAGTCTTGCCCAAGAAGGCACTGGTACAAGTACACAGCCTAGGATTGATAGAACGTCCTTTTTTCTACCTAGAGATCCCAGTACTCAAAAAAAACGTGTGTTGAGGCCGGATGAGCATGACAAGATAACATCTTGGATGGCTCAGGCGCCCTCGACCACTGGTTCTTGCAGTACACAATCATCCGTGCCAAGACATTCTAGTGTCGCTACAGACAATGCAGCGCCATCCAATCCTCAAAGTCTTCCTATTGCCTCAACCCATCGGCAGCCAGAGGAAAATTTGGATCTCGACCTTGGTCACTCCGATGACTTATTCGGTTCTTATCAAGGGGTTTCTTTGTCACTGCCTGACGAGATACTTGAAGTAGACGAAATGTCTACTCATGGCCAAAGTTTGGAAGCACCTCGTCCTGAAGAAAGACACTTTCACGAAATCCAAACAGTATCTCAGGAGGTGGATGATGATGAGGATGATGAGACACACATCTCATCTGGCCAGCCAGCTCAGTCAGTTTATCCAGAATCCTTTGAACTGGAAGGGGTGGATGATGACACCACAGATCCTACCTGGATTGCTGAATTGCATAGCCAAGAGAGCAGCCAGGAGGACGAAAGTGGCTATGTACCACTGGCAAAATCACAAAGGCGTACTGTCTCCAGAACACAAACTGTGAGAACAGTTGCCCAAATAGCATCAACTGTGGCCAAACTGTACCAACTGTTGCACAAACTGCAAACACAGTTGCCCAAAATGTGTCCACAGTTGGTGTTGAACAGAGTCATCCTCCTCTTCCTCCAATTAAAAATAAAGGACGAACAGCCAGTGTGTGGCAATTTTTTAAGGATAGCCCAACAGTACCAAATATGGTTATCTGTAAGATGTGCCAGGCAAGGCTAAGCAGAGGCACGGTAAAAGGAAACCAGAGCACCAGCAGTATGCGCAAGCATATGTCTCTTAAGCACCCAATTCAGTGGGCGCCCTATCAGGGTTCAAAATCAGTGCCTTCTGATCCCAACACTTCCAGGCCACCTCAGATCCATCCTTCACCAGCAAATGTTCAGGCATCAGCTCCTGCTCAAGCGTACTCCTCCCAAGGTGCTTTACAAGACAGACATGACAGTAGTCAATCCTCTTGTCAGTCTGGTCCAAACGTGCAGTTGTCTGTGCCACAGCTGTATGAAAGACAGCGGAAGTTCCAACCGACACACCCATATTCCCAAAAAGTGACTGCGAAAATAGCAAAGTTGTTAGCTGTGGAAATGTTGCCGTTTAGGCTTGTGGGTACAGAGTCTTTTCGGGAGTTGATGGCTGAGGCAGCATCACGATACTCTGTACCCAGCCGCTACTTTTTCTCACGTAGTGCCGTTCCCGCGTTACACCAGCACGTGGTTAACAACTTAAAACGTGCTTTAACAAATGCTGTCACCGCAAAAGTCCACCTAACAACGGACACGTGGACAAGTAGTTGTGGACAGGGCAGATACATTTCACTAACGGCTCACTGGATCAACCTGGTGGAGAGTGTCCCAACTTCTAAAACTGTACCATCTGACATACTACCAACTCCACGAATAGCGGGCCCAACATCATTCCGGGTGTCTGCCTCATCATATATGTCCAGTGCACAATCTGCTTCTGCAACTTCCTTGTCCACTGCTGAGCCTCCCGCACCATCACGTCCGAGTTGGGAGCTTTGCAGTACTGCTTCAGCAAGGCGACAACAGGCTCTTCTGAAGCTTATCTGCCTAGGTGACACACGTCACACTGCAACTGAGTTGTGGAAAGGTCTCAAGCAACAGACCGATGAGTGGCTGGCCCCACTGGAACTACAACCAGGTCTAGTTGTGAGCGATAATGGTGCAAACCTTGTGGCGGCAATAAAGCACGGTAAACTTGTACATGTGCCTTGCATGGCTCACGTCCTGAACCTGGTAGTTCAGAAATTCCTCAAAATATACCCAGAGTTATCTGAGCTACTGGATAAGGTGAGGCGAATTTGCGCCCACTTTAGACATTCGTCCACAGCAGCTGCAAGTCTTTCAGCCCTTCAAATCCAATTTAACTTGCCGAAACACAGGCTAATTTGCGACATGCCTACGCGATGGGAGTCCACCTTCCATATGTTGGCAAGGTTTAATGAGCAGCAGAAGGCAATAGCGGAATTTCAGCTGCAACATGCCCGTCAACCCGGAAGTCATACCACACACATCAGTACTTTCGAGTGGGTCTGGATCGCTGACCTTTGCGAGTTGCTGGATAACTTCAAATACTGCACCAAACTTGTCAGTGGGGATCAGTCGATTATCAGTCTCACCATCCCCATGCTCTGCCTGCTCCAAGAATCCCTAATGAATCTCAAAACAGATGCTTTGAGAGCACAGCGGATGGCAATGGAGCCAGAATTGAACATCGCTGATCCTAGCCACCCAAGCCAATATCAGCAGGCTACATTGGTTCAGGAAGATGGTGATGAGGGTGATGATGAAGAAGATTTATTTTTCTCTGGTACTGATGTGAACCCTGATGGGACTCCCAACCCTACTTTATGTCGGTACAGCATGGGTGGGCTGAAGAGGAGGAGGCGGACACCGATTTAGAGGCCACGACGCGTAGTGATCTTCATTCTGTTGTAACCGAGGAGATGAGTCTTTGCAGCTTAGCACACATGGCTGAAGTAATGAGACACATTGACGTGTCTCCAAAGATCCACGTGTCATACACATCTATGACAGCGACCTCTACTGGTTGTCAACGTTTTGGACCCACGGTACAAAGACAAATTTCAGTCGCTGCTGTCGCACTCATCCAGGGGCTTAACGATGGATAATGTAAAGAGGGTTCTTCTTGATATTTTGCTGGCAATATCACCGTCTGAATCCGCTATACATCGAAGAACCAGCTCTTTGCAACAGCAGCCTTTGGTTGGGACACAAACGCCATCAATGACAAGAAGAGGTGGGGGTAAGATGTCCGCCAACTGGGCGATGTTCAACAGACCTTCCAATCAAGAACGGAATTTGCCTACGGTCACCTTGAGTAGGAGACAACAATTGTCCAACATGGTGCAGCAGTATCTCAGTGACAGTACCAGCTTCCTAACCGACCCTTCTGTACCCTTTAATTACTGGGTTTCCAAGCTGCACACTTGGACTGAGCTCTCATTGTATGCCTTGGAGGTGCTGGCATGCCCAGCTGCTAGTGTGACATCAGAGCGTGTTTTCAGTGCCGCTGGGGGTATAGTCACTGATAGAAGGTCCCGCCTCACCACAGAAAATGCCGACAGGCTCACTCTAATTAAATTCAACAAGGATTGGATATCATCACGGTTCCTAAGCCCTGCAGACGACAGTACACAATCCTAGATTAACCTAATCATAATTTATATGATTGGGAGATTGCGCTGTTAACAATATGCCCATTTTGGACAGGAATTAATTACATGTCCCTTAGCTCTGTTGATTTCATTAGGCACCCAGTCCAAGCAATAATATGCTATGGGCCAAGCGCCCTGCTTTATGTAAAAAAAGACTTTATTAAGCCCTTTGGGCTAATTTTTTGAGGCACCAAGCCTATGCCTGCATAGTGGGCGTTGCTTGTTCTATGCTCATAGTCCAAGCAATAATATGCTATGGGCCAAGCGCCCTGCTTTATTTAAAAATAGACTTTATTAAGCCCTTTGGGCTAATTTTTTGAGCCACCCAGGCTAACAAGCTTATCATGGTTTTGGAGACACCCTGGCTAACAAGCTTATCATGGCCCTTAGGCCTGCATTTATACCAAAAATGCCAAACAGCCCCTTGGGCTAATTTTTTGAGACACCCAGGCTAACAAGCTTATCGTGGTTTTGGAGACACCCTGGTTAACAAGCTTATCATGGGCCTTAGGCCTGCATTTATACCAAAAATGCCAAACAGCCCCTTGGGCTAATTTTTTGAGCCACCCAGGCTAACAAGCTTATCATGGTTTTGGAAACACCCTGGCTAACAAGCTTATCATGGCCCTTAGGCCTGCATTTATACCAAAAATGCCAAACAGCCCCTTGGGCTAATTTTTTGAGCCACCCAGGCTAACAAGCTTATCATGGTTTTGGAGACACCCAGGCTAACAAGCTTATCATGGCCCTTAGGCCTGCATTTATACCCAAAATGACAAACAGCCCCTTGGGCTAATTTTTCGAGGCACCAAGCCTATGCCTGCATCGTGGGCGTTGCTTGTACTATCATCCTGCTGGAGCCTGGTGAAGGGTCCCACTGTACGCTCCGTACAAAACGCGTAGACGCGATGTGTAGCATGTAGATGTCCCAGCCTCTCACATGTGTGTTCATAGTCTTGTTGCCATAGCGAGGCATTAAGTAACCCCCCAAACACAGGCACTGTTTATTTGTCAGCAACAGTTGTATGTGGAGTCATGATTTGACACTTAGTAACCAAGGTGACTTCATGCGCCATGCGGGCCGTAAAGTACTTGCTAATGATGCTCTCTCTCCCCTGTCCCCCACGCCAAATGTCTCGGGGTAATCCTTGACTCCTCCCTCTCCTTCAAGCCCCACCTGTAGTCCCTAACCAAGTCCCTGTGACTCCAACTCCAAAATATTTCACCAATTCGCTCGTTCCTCAAGCCTGACACTGCTGAAACACTCATTAATGCCCTCATCATCTCCCGCCTTGACTACTGCAACCTCCTTCGCACAGGCCTCCCTGCCAACTCTCTTGCACCTCTCCAATCTATACTAAACTCTGCTGCCCGACTAGTCCATCTGTCCTCACGCTACTCCCCTGCCTACCCCCTCTGCCAAGCCCTTCACTGGCCCCTCCGCCCCACAGACAGCTGACTTTAAAACACTGACCATGACATTCAAAGCCTTACACAACCTATCCCCACCATAGATCTCCGACATGATCTCCCGATACCATCCCTCACGCAACCTGCGTTCATCCCAAGAACTTGTCCTACACTCCCCCCTCATCTCCTCTTCCCACAACCGCATACAGGATTTCTCCCGGTCATCCGCCATGCTCTGGAACTCCCTGCCCCACCTCATCAGTCACTCGCCTACCCTGGGAACCTTCAAGAGACACCTAAAGACTCACCTCTTCCGACAGGCCTACAACCTGCCATGAGACCCCGCTACACGCCCCACGACCGACACCTTCCCCACCCACCCCTCGTAGAATGTGAGCCCACGCGTACAGGGTCCTCTACTCTTGTACCTGTATGACCTTATTGTCTATGTTTATTGTACTTGTCGTTGTCTACCTTATCCTCATGTAAAGCGCCATGGAACCTATCGGCGCTATATAAATAAATAATAATTATAATAATGATGATGACTTTAAGGCCACCCACAAAAAAAACTACACATCCATTCCTTGAAAAAAGCCAGACACAAAGCTGTTTTTTAAAACTGTGTTTCAAAAACAAAATGGCAGCACTGGTTGGACATTGTGACCATATGAAAGGACACCCCCCCAACCAATATCACCCGCTTTTCCATTTTGCGGATACATTTCTAAAAAGAAGAAAAGTAAAATCAGAGCAATTGAACATTTTGCTCCAGATTAGTGATGGGCGAATCCTAAATTACTCGGAATCGCTTGACTCTAGCGAGTCCGAGCACAGGACTCACTACTCGTTGCGAGTCTAGCGAGTCCAATGTTAATGAATGGGGAAGCGAGTAATAGCGAGTAGTGTGAGATTTACAAATCGCAGATGTGTCTCGGAAGCTTCAGCCTGAAACAATCCTAGTTTTGTCATTTATTTGCATTGGACTCGTTTACTTTGCAACTCTAATCGCTGGCTGGGAAACTCGCACAGATAAGAGTCCTGTCTTCTTTGTGTGCTGGCTCCAGGGTCCTAGAGCCTGCCTGCTGCCTGATGTAGCAGTGCTGAGATTGTTCTCAGTCTGCTCATTCCCTGTGTACAGACATGAATGTCTGTGCACAGAGATGATGTAGCAGAGCTGAGATTGTTCTCAGTCTGCTCATTCCCTGTGTACAGACATGAATGTCTGTGCACAGAGATGATGTAGCAGAGCTGAGATTGTTCTCAGTCTGCTTATTCCCTGTGCATAGACATCTATATTTATGCACAGGGGATGTAGCAGAGAGGACATCGCGTTTTGGACTGCGTCGGACGGAAGAGGATTTTTTTAATTAAAGATGGAGTCCCTAATGGCTTTTTTTTTTATTTCTAATAAAAAATTTTCCTTGCGTTGTGTTTTTTTTAAAACAATTTAATAGAAATTCATGGCGGTCATGTCTAATATTGGCGTGACCGCCATAAATTTCGGGCTTAGGGCCAGCTGATAATACAAAGCTGGCCCTAACCTCTTTATTACCCAGCGTGCCATCGCTACCAGGGCCGCTGGAAGAGCGGGGTTCAGCGCCAGAGGATGGCGCTTCAATGAACGCGCCATCTTCTGGGGCGGCTGCGGGCTGCAATTTGCAGCGGGGGGTGCCCAGAAAGCTTGGGCATCCCTGCTCTGCGGATTCCAGCCCCCAGCTGCTTAGCTGTACCTGGCTAGACATAGAAATTGCGCAGAGCCCCACGCATTTTTTTTTAATTATTTCATGAAATTCTGAGACTCTGAGACTCTGAAATAATAAAAAAAAAATGCGTGGGGCTCCGCGCAATTTCTATGTCTAGCCAGGTACAGCTAAGCAGCTGGGGGCTGGAATCCGCAGCGCAGGGATGCCCAAGCTTTCTGGGCACCCCCCGCTGCAAATTGCAGCCCCCAGCCGCTCCAGAAGATGGCGCGTTCATTGAAGCGCCATCCTCTGGCGCTGAACCCCGCTCTTCCAGCGGCCCTGGTAGCGGTGACACGCTGGGTAATAAAGAGGTTATTGCCAGCTTTGTATTATCAGCTGGCCCTAAGCCCGAAATTTATGGCGGTCACGCCAATATTAGACATGACCGCCATGAATTTCTATTAAATTGTTTTAAAAAAAACACAACGCAAGGAAAATTTTTTATTAGAAATAAAAAAAAAAGCCATTAGGGACTCCATCTTTAATTAAAAAAATCCTCTTCCGTTCGACGCAGTGCAAAACGCGATGTCCTCTCTGCTACATCCCCTGTGCATAAATATAGATGTCTATGCACAGGGAATAAGCAGACTGAGAACAATCTCAGCTCTGCTACATCATCTCTGTGCACAGACATTCATGTCTGTACACAGGGAATGAGCAGACTGAGAACAATCTCAGCACTGCTACATCATCTCTGTGCACAGACATTCATGTCTGTACACAGGGAATGAGCAGACTGAGAACAATCTCAGCTCTGCTGCATCATCACTGTGCACAGACATTCATGTCTGTACACAGGGAATGAGCAGACTGAGAACAATCTCAGCACTGCTACATCATCTCTGTGCACAGACATTCATGTCTGTACACAGGGAATGAGCAGACTGAGAACAATCTCAGCTCTGCTGCATCATCTCTGTGCACAGACATTCATGTCTGTACACAGGGAATGAGCAGACTGAGAACAATCTCAGCACTGCTACATCATCTCTGTGCACAGACATTCATGTCTGTACACAGGGAATGAGCAGACTGAGAACAATCTCAGCACTGCTACATCATCTCTGTGCACAGACATTCATGTCTGTACACAGGGAATGAGCAGACTGAGAGCAGTCTCAGCACTGCTACATCAGGCAGCAGGCGGGCTCTAGGACCCTGGAGCTGCACAGAGAAGACAGCTAGACTGGCTCGCAAAGAAACAGCAGTTATCTGCGAGTTTCCCTGCTATCACTGGCACAGTAGCCAGTGATTACTTGCACGAGTCTAATGCAAACAATGGCAATCCTAGTTTTGTCAGCGTTTCTGACAAAACTAGGATTGATATTGATTTGCATTGGACTCGTGCGAGTAATCACTGGGAAACTCGCAGAGTACCGAGTCCTGCGAGTCCCTTACTACTCGCCGAGTAACGAGTCCTAGCGAGTAGATTCGCCCATCCCTACTCCAGATAACACAAAAATGTAAAATAAAAATAAAGTATTTACAAAAGCACATAGGTTCTTAAAATATTAGTGCAATGTAACTGACTGGATACCAACAGGGCACCAGTATGGTATAACAAATGGAGCCCTACAGGTCCTGGTAGGTGGGCTGTCCATCTTGTAAAAGGTCAAGGGCCCCATGTATGGCCTGGGCCAACCCTTGAGGGTGGATCCTCTGTTCAGGTGTAGGGAACGCTGGTAGGTCCCTGTTAGGTGGCCACTGGCAGTGAGGCAAATGAGGTATAGCCCTGTGGGGTGGCACATGGCTGTCCTGGGATGTGGGCCTGCCTAGCCTGTTAGAGGCCGATAGTTTCCACCCATCCAAATAGTCAAAAACCTCACCTGGGTGGTTAGTGGGCTGACAGGCTTCAAGCACTATCTGTAATGCTGACCTTGCCCGCAGTAGCCTGTCAAATGGAATATTATCCATGAATGGTATTATACTGCGGGCAAAATCAGCATTACTCTGTTTTAAATTAGAATGAGGTGACCCCGGGATTTGACCATAAGCTGGCCCTGGCGCTCGTGGCGGCGGTGGTGGTGCTGGCCCTGCCGCTGGTGGCGGCGGTGGTGGTGCTGGCCCTGCCGCTGGTGGCGTCGATGGTGGTGGTGGTGGTGGTGGCGGCGACGGCGGTGGTGGTGATGGCCCTGCCGCTGGTGGCGGCGGTGGTGTGCTGGCCCTGCCGCTGGTGGCGTCGATGGTGGTGGTGGTGGTGGTGGCGGCGACGGCGCTGGTGGTGATGGCCCTGCCGCTGGTGGCGGCGGTGGTGGTGCTGGCCCTGCCGCTGGTGGCGGCGGTGGTGGTGCTGGCCCTGCCGCTGGTGGCGACAATGGTGGTGGTGGTGGTGGTGGTGGCGGCGACGGCGGTGGTGGTGGTGGCGGCGGCCGTGGTGGTGGTGGGTTTTCTCCACGCCGCCTTCTGTTTGGAGGTGGAGGGTTAGCTGCACGCCGCCCTCTGTAGTAAGCTTCTCTGTGGGTAAAGTAAAAAAAAATTTGGTGAATGCATTGCATTTGGAAACAAAAACATAGGTCAAACATTAAGTTGCACGCTTTTTAGACTCTGTGTATCTGTGTATTCTTAATCAGATATTTTTTATTATTATTAAAGAATAACCAACTGTACATAACATAAAGGAATACGTGACTTTGTTTGCTAATTCCATAATAATACATAATTTTTCCCCCCTTTTTTACCACCCACCCCCCCATCCCATCTAATCTAGACGATCAATAACACCAATGGTTCACATGAAAAAAACGTCCCCCTGACTTCACTTTTAACTTGACATACTTAATTTACAAAACTTTTAGCTTATATCATCTATATAAACCAGGGAAGGGGTTGAAACGTATACAATATATATATATTAATCTATTTATATAACGGGAGTTTGAAATTCGGGCACTGTAGCCGAATCCCAAACTCCTTAGCGTCATTGCGAGCGGAGACGCGTATGCGCCTTCGCGAGCCGCAGACGCTTAACTCACACAGCCGCTATAGCGTTTTCGCAAGCGGCCTCGCGCCCTCCGCTCCCAGCAAGACCTGCGCCCCTGACAGCGCCCCATCCGCCCCGGCATGCTGGCATTTGTACTTACCCCGTCTGTGCACCCACAGGTCTTAGCAGATCACTGATGCTGACAGCGGGGGGGGACAACACAGACAATCAAATCAGGAGGAGGTCAGTGTCAGGAGGAGATGACAGCCGCCCGCCGGGGCCTGTGACACTGCAGAGGTCACAGCGGGGCTGTGTGTGCGGACAACGGGGAGGCCGGGGGCTACGGACGTACCGGACATGTCCTCTGCTCCCGGTGATCTGCCGCGGGTCCGCGATCGCAGCATATCTGACGCAGGAGCCGCGCTCACCCCGCCCACACCATGCCCTCTGCCAAACAACCCACACCTCTCACTGCCCTCCTGCAGCTAACCACACCCCATGTTTACCATTGCCATGATGTCATTCAGCTGCGGCCGCTATCTTTAATAAGGTCAGTAATGATGGCAGTAATTGGATCTCTGCTCCCTCTAGCCCGCCCCAACACTGTAGAACCATCTATTAACCCTATTCTCATCACCTATATACTCTGCTACCCACAGAGCCGTCTGTATACTCTGCTACCTCAGACCCGCCTGTATACTCTGCTACCCACAGAGCCGTCTGTATACTCTGCTACCTCAGACCCGCCTGTATACTCTGCTACCCACAGAGCCGCCTGTATACTCTGCTACCCACAGAGCCGTCTGTATACTCTGCTACCTCAGACCCGCCTGTATACTCTGCTACCCACAGAGCCGTCTGTATACTCTGCTACCTCAGACCCCCCTGTATACTCTGCTAGCCACAGAGCGGCCTGTATACTCTGCTACCCACAGAGTTGCCTGTATACTCTGCTACCCACAGAGCCGCCTGTATACTCTGCTACCCACAGAGCCGCCTGTATACTCTGCTACCCACAGAGCCGCCTGTATACTCTGCTACCCACAGACCCGCCTCTATACTCTGCTACCCACAGACCCGTCTGTATACTCTGCTACCTCAGACCCGCCTGTATACTCTGCTACCCACAGAGCGGCCTGTATACTCTGCTACACACAGAGCCGTCTGTATACTCTGCTACCTCAGACCCGCCTGTATACTCTGCTACCCACAGAGCCACCTGTATACTCTGCTACCCACAGAGCCGAATTGGAACCTAATGTATATATTAATAAATAATAATAATTGTACACAACAGTGCTGCAGACACATACCTTGGCATACGGGCCACCGGGTGAAGGAAGGACAGCCGGTCGTAGAAATGGTAGTGGGTCAGCAATGGAGCTGCTCCCGGTTCTCTCTCCAAGTACTGCCGGTACTGCTTCCTATGCTGGTCCCGGCAGCTCCTCCACCGTTTTTTAAGATGGTCAACTGTGAAATGATTTCAAACCGGGTTTAGAGATGTGTAATATTTGAAACACCAAAAGTATGTGTACAAATCAACAATAACATTTTATTCATGTTGTGTGTGTAATGTGTATACAAGGCACAGTGACACGACAGTGTGGAACATCATCAACAGCATTACGGACATTGAGCTCACGTGGCCACAATCACAAATGAGGCAGGACACATGTCAACGCATAGAGAATGTAATAGTGCGGGCACCAGACTCTGGTCATTAGTGGTATTTATATACACCCAACCCCTTGGCCGTAAGAGCCAGGAGGATCAGACCTTAAACTAAGTGTACTGTTGTGACCCCATCCAAATATAGGCAACTATGCGGTGGAGCATGATAACACATTCAGGGTCCTGTATACCCTGCTATGGGGGCCCTGCATTCCCACTGATGGGGGCCCTGTATACCCACTGGGGCACTGTCTACCCACTGCTGGGGGCCCTGTATACCCACTGGGGCACTGTCTACCCACTGCTGGGGGCCCTGTATACCCACTGCTGGGGGGCCTGTACACCCACTGAGGGCCCTGTATACAGGGATTGACTGGCACCCTACAGTTTGGGTGGCAACCCTCCCTCACCGGCCCGACACAGGTGAGGACGGGGGGTGGGGGGGGTGATGACTGGCGGCCGCCTCACAGTCACCGCAGCTCCCGCAGTCTCCTAGGGCTCGCTCCCAGCCGCAGCCTCGCGCTCCTCACAGCCGCTCGCTCACAGTTGCAGCCGCACGCCACTCACAAACGCTCACTCCCGGACGCAGCCGCGCGCTGATGACGTCATCGCGCGGCCAGGAGCTTCCGTTTCCGCCTGCTGCTTCAGGGACATGCGGATGATTCATGCTCCTGCAGCCGCATGACCCGTGGCACCTGGGCCAGTCCGCCCCTGCCTGTATACCACAATATGGGTGCATGTATACCCATCTGGGGGCCTGTATACTCTGCAGGGGGAGGTGTATACTCTGCTGGGGGCTGTCTACCAGTGATAGCCGCTGTATACCAGGATGGCGGTCAATATGTTTTCACAGTTTTTGGGGGCAAAGATATGGGGGTCGGCTTATACACGGGTCGGCT
Organism: Allobates femoralis; assembly: GCA_033576535.1. Lineage (NCBI taxonomy): Eukaryota > Metazoa > Chordata > Amphibia > Anura > Aromobatidae > Allobates > Allobates femoralis. The sequence continues at coordinate 125,134,597 of JARQOC010000009.1, forward strand.
TATACACGAGTATATATACAGTAAATGCAATATATAACGTGTGAACTCATTTAAATTACTTAGATTGCTCTGTTCCTCATGGTCACTCCGATGGAACGCAGGGAACATCTCTTGGGCGATCTCTCTCCAGGCTGTATTAATTTGGGTCGTATCCCTATAGTCAGGATCTGTAGGGAGCCATAGAAATGGACGAGCCTCCACAAGTTGAATAAGACGCAGTGTGTTCACCGTGTCACGGCCTGCTGCCATGATTGCACTGATGAATGGATTGCTCTGTGTGTGCGCCTGTCAGCGCGACTCGTTTCCTGTTTCCTTAAAGCATGGTGTGTGCTGGAGAATCGATTCCCTCGCATCATCGGCTCCAAGCCTCCAAAGAAGAGAAAAACCAGCGAGTTTGGACTCGCACACTTTCAGAGACACATCAGCGAGTTGTAAATGTCATTATGCGCTATTACTCGGCTCCCTATTCATTAACATTGGACTCGCTGGACTCGCAACGAGTCCCGAGTCCTGGACTCGGACTCGTTGGGGTCTTGCGATTCCGAGTCTTTTAGGACTCGCCCATCTCTAGCCAGGACGGCGGCTCTGTGGTCAGCAGAGGACGGAGGCTCGGTGGTCAGCGCAGGACGGAGGCTCGGTGGTCAGCCCAGGTGAGGTGGGCGGAGCCAGGCGGGAGCGGAACAAGGTGGGCGGAGCAAGGTGGGAGCCCCGTGAGGTGGGCGGAGCTTGGCGGGAGCCTCGGGAGGTGGACGGAGCTTGGCTTGTTGTTCTCATTTACTGACTGTGGTTCTGACACTGCAGTCATCTACTGACCGTGGTTTTGTTGCTGTATTCATCTAGTGACGGTGGTTCTGTTGCTGGATTCATCTAATGACGGTGGTTCTGTTGCTGAATTCATCTACTGATGGTGGTTTCTGTCACTGCATTTATCTACTGACGGTGGTTCTATCACTTCATTCTGCTACTGATTCTGATCATGTACACATGTAGCAAACCATAAGGTGTTTCATGTGTTAAAATTTAAAATTATATGGTTCCATATATGATATCTGAGGTACTGTAGGCAGGTCCAGGTGTGACCAGTTTAGAGTATTGTAAAAATATAAATAAATTCATAGGTAATGATGAGAAGCATCACATGCTTTGCTTTACTACATTTAATAATAATAATATTTATTCATTTATATAGCGCTATTAATTCCATAGCACTTTACATACATATGTGAAAATGTATATCCCGTTTAAAAATAGTAATACATGAGCATAATATGTGATTTGTCTGAGCAATAGAAACGCTCATCTGAGCTGATCCGAGTGCTGCCAGTTTTTACAACAAGCAACATTCAGATAGGCAATAATGTAGTGTGAATATAGCCTTTGAAGCAGCCTGAGGTACACATGTTAAAGGGGTTGTGCAGTTTTAAGCTACAAGTCACTCTGTGACTGCAGACTTGTGGATGCTCACAGGGCTGTTATGATTCGGCGGGCAGATGACTGTAAGTGTATGATTTGCATACATGCGGTCACATGCCGACTAAACTTACTCGGCCTCACTTAATGCACCTGTATTGAGCAAGACCAGAAACAGTCTAGTTGCAATGTGGCTGGGAGTATAAATATATATATATCACATACTTGAGATCTCATAACTACTCGGTCCCACCGCCGGCACCAGAGACACCTCATAGCGTACAATGTGCACAATGTGAGGATTCACATATAGTGACGGTAGACTTGTAGCTTAAGATTGGAAAACCTCTTTAACAATGGGCCGCGGCTCATGGGCCACTGCTATGTGCTTGCCCCCCAGGCTAAAATTTGCCAGCCAGCCCCTGAAAATAACTATCAATTGCATACAGTATGCTTTCAAATCCTGTAACGAGTATTAAGTGGCCCGGGTGGCCTGGTTCATTAATACAGTACAATCATGCCCCTTGGGGTATGTTTTTGTGAGGCAACAAGCCAATGTGAAATAACTATCAATTGCATACAGTATGCTTTCAAATCCAATGCCGAGTGTTAAGTGGCCTGTGTGGCCTGGTATATTAATACAGTGCAATCATGCCCCTTGGGGTATTTTTTTGTGAGGCAACAAGCCAGTGTGAAATAGCTAGCAATGGCATACAGTATGCTTTCAGATCCTGTAACGAGTATTGAGTGGCCCGTGTGGCCTGGTATAATAATACAGTACAATCATGCCCCTTGGGGTATTTTTTTGTGAGGCAACAAGCCTGTGCCTGCTCACTGTGCTATGCAAAAAGTACTGGAAAGAGTACACATAGCAACGAGATACATTTTCTATTTATCACCAAACATTTCAATGATCTGTGAGTTCCCTGGGTGAGGAGCAATGCCCCTGGTCCACAACAGGGGGTGCAGCTTGGATAATGATCTGTGTTGTATTCGGGTCTTGACGGACATTGGACCTTACAGAGCTCAATGAAGTGGTGGGAACATTACTTGCAGATCTGTAGGGTGGACTGCACACTTCAATTGTTGAGCTTGGTGGAATCCATGGTAAACATGGCACTTCCAAGCCACTCATTGAAGCCTGAGTGTGGGTGGGGACAGAAAAGGGGGACTCGGGCTCTGTGTTTCTCCCTTAGTGCCTCTCAGGCTGATTGTACCATGTAGTCATGGTTTCTGCACGCAAGGGGACACTTGCACTCCTTGGGGTAGGAACACATAGCTGCTAATGGGCATTTGAGGAAAGGTTGAGGGGGCCTCTCCCTGAGGGTAGGGGTACCCATATGAGCCAATAAATGTTTGTGCCTGGGTAGGGATGGTTGACGCCCTGGCAATGGTCATGGCTGCAGTAGTGGTGTTGGTTTGGGAAACATAACCCATATAGCCACGTTGTGGATGGTCAATGTGCCAGGGAAGGACACTTTCTATGTGACTCTTATGTGGCTGGTTCACATCCGATTTGTTCCATGGTGTGATGTCCACTTGGCCCACTAATGGTATGTGCCACAGCTGGTGAGGAGCAAGGTTGATTTTGCTCAGAGCTTACTTCTGGAGGAAGAGTGTGGAAAGGGTGCTGGGTGGCCCGAGAGTGTTGGGCTGCCTGCATATTGGGGCCCATCATTCTGGCTGTACGTACAGCCTTCTGACAGCATGCGATTACGTATGCCTGCTGCTCAGTTGACATGTTTTCCATCTCCCTGGAAAGTGTGTTCAGATACGTATTCGACTGCATCTGTACATTTGTCCGGAGATCTGTCAAGTCAATGTGGAGGCGCTGCAAGCCCTCGGTAATTTGGACAGACAGCTCCTTCCACATCGCCTGAGGGATCTCTGTCATATGATCCTCAGGGTGACTACTCCTATCTGTTCCTCTCTGGCTCTGGTGTCCATGCCGAGGACCAGCTCGACTGGTTGCACTTGAGTCAGAGGGTTCAGATAGGGGAAAACCTGTTGCACTGGCTTGTGTGTAGCTCGTGTGTTGACAAGAGCCTGCAGTAGAGCCAGCATAATGGGCTCCTGCTGGTCGTGTGGCCTGGCCAAAAGTGTCACCGCTGTCATGTTCAGAGACTGTTACCGCTGCCTGGGAGACAGTAGAAGAAGGGTCCATGAGGGGATGGCCTTGTGTCCTCTGGATGAGATAGAAAAACCTAAATTAGCAAAGATGGGTACCGGCCAAAGATCTATCACAATTAGGAAAGAGTGATGGTTAGGTAAAGTAAAGGCACATAAAGTTTTTAAGATAACATATTTTTAAGCATTAACAAATTAAGTAACACTGTCCTTTATTTGTGACGGCTAATCTTTAGCTTTGCGCAACTAAGATTTTTCTATTAGGTCCAATTTTTTGAGTTGTGTTTGTAAAATAAATGTTATCAAAACAGAAAACCATGTCATTGTCAGTTTTAAATGAATATTACTCCACCCAGAGACATTTTATAACACCTATTTTCCAGTACCAAAATTGCTAATTTTTAACGTTTTGGTTTAACTACTCAGACCAAAAACTTGTGGACAGCAATACAATCATTGTCAATTCTGCATTAACTCCAGCACGTACCCTCTTGCCAACATGGACGGTTTCAGGAAGTGGAGCAAGTGGGCATATTTGTAAGGTGTGTTTCTCGGTCCACAACCCCGGTGAGCCTTGTCTTGTGCTCTGAGAGCTTCTGCTAACAGTCCCTGATAGTCCTCCGTTTCAATGAAATTTGAAAATCAACATGGACTGTGTGTGTGTGTGTGTGTGTGTGTGTGTGTGTGTGTGCACTACAGATACATTTGGCCAATATGTAACCTAACCTCCTAAGAAATTTAAAATCAACATTGTCTGCTGAAAACACGTTACACTGAGATAGACAACAGTTTGTGGCCAGGGTGCGAGTGTCGGGTTAGCTGCAACCAAGTAGAAGTAAACAGAAAGTGGCCAAATGACCTTAGTCAACATCATGTAGACTAATGTGATTAGGCAGACATGTTGACTCAACGCAAAACCTGTATGACTCATGAAATGTGATAAAAATTACTTACGGAGATGATGTTGTCCAGATTTATTAAGGATGTTCCACACGTGGACCACCCCAGCACAGACTTCATCCCACAGCTTAATGGTGTGTGCCATGCTGGTATGTTGGTGGGAGCGCTAGACCCACAAGGGAGCCCGTTCTTGGACCATTTGGATCAGGAGGTTTGCATCCAGCACATCCTCTTCACTTGCTCCACGAGACCTTTTGGTAGCCTAAAAGACAAATCAAACATTTAATGTACACAATGTTTACTGTCAAAACACATTAGGATTTACAGGTGGTGCAAGGAAGCTTTGTTTCTGGTGAGGAACATTTGAAAATGTATCCAAACCTTCGGTGGCCGACCGTCCAAACGGAGCAACTACAAAATGACCTGCTATATTTCTTTACAACATAAAATCACCCTAATGGTACCTTTACACGCCGCCACAACAGGATGCATACAACCCGCTACAGGCTACAAATGTAGCTTGTCGCGCCAATATCGCCTGTAGTAGCGGCGTCTGAAGACGGGACGACACAGCCGGCTACAGATACCTCTGTATCCGTGCACTGCCCATAAACATATGGCAACATCGCCGATTGTAGCGAGCTGTATCGGCGTGTAAAGAAGGAACAGAAGGGAACTCTGGACACCCGGCGATGTAGCTGGAATGTAGCTAAGGCGTGACCCAGGCTCCGGGATACCACGCCCCTTCAGCGATCATTGGAGGAAGCTCCTTCGTTGCGATTGGTTGTCGCTGCACAGGGCGGCATATTTAAGAAGCTGACCAGTCACACTACGCAATTGCTCGAGCGTCATGTATTAATCAGCCTCCTGCGCTGGCTGGCCAATCATGGTATTATTGCTTTGTCCTATCAGCGTACGGACGTCTCGTAATCCACAATTGTGGCACGCCTATGTGCTGTCCCTCCTGCCCCAGGTCCGCCCATATTAGCTTGTTATTGCGGTGTGTAAATGAGGTACGCTGAGCTACAGACGGCTACTTGCGACACCCGGCGATGTAGCTAGCTGTAGATGTAGCGTAGCGTAGCGCACCTTGTGGCGGCGTGTAAAGGAGATGCGATTACCGTTTGTAACCGTTTGGCCGTGCTCGTGCACGTGAAGTTGCCGTTGGTATCCATCCTGTTGTGGCGGCGTGTAAAGGTACCATTACTGTGGTGTCTGTGGCTGCTTCTCTTTGGTGTGGGTGATATAAGTCATGTACGTGTTGTTTCTCAACTGATTTACCAGGTTTGATAGAGCCCTACACATCACAGTAGAGGCTGGGAGCATATACCTCACTGGGAAAAGTGAGGATGGGGCATAGAGATCAATGCTGAACTTGATTGCAAGGGAAGACAGATGGCAAAATGCGTCTGCCAGCTTGAACACTGCAATCCCTTTGAATGAGCACGGGGTCGCAAAAACGTAATCAAGGGACGCATTCTGCACTGGTGCCTGAGGTTCCCCACCCCTGATTTGCATAAACACTATGGATAAAGTACTTACACGTTTCTCACCACCACGGGCTTTGGCGCGACCACTGTGGGATGGGCCATCAATTTCTCCTCCAGATGACTCACACCCCTGGCAACAAATAGAAAAGTGTCAGTACAAACTGCCATCTACAATACAAATGCTGGCAAATAGGGGGGAACACATAAGGGTACTTACATGCTCCTCTCCGGCACCAGCCCCATCCTCCTCATCCTCCGGACACCATTCTGAATCAGACAAATACTGTGGAGGGCAAATTGAAATAAAATCATTACGCAAACAAGGCAACAAAAAAGGTATAAACAAGGAAGACAACCACACAACACCAACCTCAACCAGTCCAAAGTTTTGGCAAGATCGAGACATTTTGAATTTTCCTATGAAACAAGCCTTGATATCTTCAGATAAATAAACACATCTATGAATAGTCTATCGAATAGTAAGGCTTCAGGGCACTAAGTGGCAGTATCAACCGTCATGCTCCGGGCGGATTGCCCTATAGGCAGGTTCTTCTCTGGCCATGAAGCTATTGTGGCTCACAGTTGTCCATGCATGAAAACTTGCACGCCTATGCAGGCTGCAAGCAGGCAGAGTGCATGTCCATGCATGCACACCTGTGCATGCTACAAGCAGGCCGTGTGCATGCATGTACACATGTGCTTGCTGCAAGTAGGCAGTGTGCATGTCCATGCATGCACGCCTGTGCATGCTGCAAGCAGTCAGTGTGCATGTCCATGCATGCACGCACGCCTGTGCATGCTGCAAGCAGGCAGTGTGTATGTCCATTCATGCACGCCTGTGCATGCTGCAAGCCAAGCACGCACATGGGCAGGCATGCTAACTTGCATTTTGGCACCGGTGAGGCAAGCAACCACAATTTGAAAAAATCATATAAATACAGAAGATTCCGAACATTGCACGCACTGTACTCACCAGAATTAGCAGATGCAAACAGCTGGAAACACTGTAGTGTCCTAAAATAGCTCCTGCTGGGAAATCTGCCCAAAGAGCAAAATAGCGTCGGGAGGTGGGGTAGGAGGTGCTCCAAAACAACAGTGGCGGAGTCGCAGTCAAGCATTACCAATCCGGGAACCGGTCCGGTTTTTGGTATGATTCCGGTTCTATCCGGTACCATAGACAGCCATGTTAAATTAAACTGGATTGACCCGGACCGGTTTTGTCAGATTTTTTTTACCGAATTAAACCGGATTGACCCGGTCCGGGTTAATCCAGTTCAATTTAACCTGGCTGGCAATGGTACCGGATTGAACCGGAACATGAAAATCCGGTTTCAATTTACAGCTACCTGCTTTTTACTGAAGGACGTAAACAATGAATCAGGTAATTGCAGGTTGTTCCTCAGCTGCCAGACCTCTTTATCTCTTAATGGGGTCCCGCAACAGAGGAATTATTCGCAATTAGGGATGGGCGAGTCTACTCGCTAGGACTCGTTACTCTGCGAGTAGCAAGGGACTCGCAGGACTCGATACTCTGCGAGTTTCCCAGCGATTACTCACACAGTAACGAGTCCAATGCAAATTAATGGCAATCCTAGTTTTGTCAGAGACTCTGACAAAACTAGGATTGCCATTGACTTGCATTGGACTCGTTACTGTGCAAGTAATCGCAGGGAAACTCGCACAGTAACGAGTCCGGCTATCTGCTCTGTGCCGGGCTCGGGTCCTGCAGGCTGCCGCAGCTCCAGGGTCCTAGAGCCCGCCTGCTCTCCCTGTGTACAGACATGAATGTCTGTGCACAGAGATGATGTAGCAGAGCTGAGATTGTTCTCAGTCTGCTCATTCCCTGTGCATAGACATCTATATCTATGCACAGGGATGTAGCAGAGAGGACATCGCGTTTTGGACTACGTCGGACGGAAGAGGATTTTTTAAATTAAAGATGGAGTCCCTAATGGCTTTTTTTTTTTATTTCTAATAAAAAAATTCTCTCTTTGTTGTGTTTTTTTTAACCCTTTATTGGAGATTCTTAGTGGCCGGGTCAAACGTGGCCTGACATTAAAAATCTCGGGCTTAATACCAGCTTGTATAACAAAGCTGGTATTAACCCCTTTATTACCCAGCGTGCCACCGCCACCAGGGCCGCTAGAAGAGCCGGGTTCAGCGCCAGAGGATGGCGCTTCAATGAACGCGCCATCTTCTGGGGCGGCTGCGGGCTGCTATTTGCAGCGGGGGGTGCCCAGAAAGCTTGGGCCTCCCTGCGCTGCAGATTCCAGCCCCCAGCTGCTTAGCTGAACCTGGCTAGACATAGAAATTGGGCGGAGCCCAATGCATTTTTTTTTTATTATTTCATGAAATTCATGAAATAATAAAAAAAAAGGGCTCCTCTATATTCTTGTGTCCGGCCAGGTACAAATAGGCACCTGGGGGTTGGGGGCAGCCCGTCGCTGCCTGCTGGATCTGGCTGGTCCCAGAAATACGGCGAAGCCCACGTCAAATTTTTTTCTGACAAATACATAAAACAATGTAAATAAAAGGGACTGCATCTTTATTAACCCCTGGACCATGGGCGAGGGGTTAATAAAGATGCAGTCCCTTTTTTAGGATTGTTTTATTGATTTTTCAGAAAAAAAATGACGTGGGCTTCGCCGTATTTCTGGAACCAGCCGGATCCAGCAGGCAGCGACGGGCTGCCCCCAACCCCCAGGTGCCTATTTGTACCTGGCCGGACACAAGAATAAAGGGGAGCCCTTTTTTTTTTATTATTTCATGAATTTCATGAAATAATAAAAAAAAAATGCGTGGGGCTCCACGCAATTTCTATGTCTAGCCAGGTACAGCTAAGCAGCTGGGGGCTGGAATCCGCAGCGCAGGGAGGCCCAAGCTTTCTGGGCACCCCCCGCTGCAAATTGCAGCCCGCAGCCGCCCCAGAAGATGGCGCGTTCATTGAAGCGCCATCCTCTGGCGCTGAACGCCGCTCTTCCAGCCGCCCTGGTGGCGGTGGCACGCTGGGTAATAAAGGGGTTAATACCAGCTTTGTTATACAAGCTGGTATTAAGCCCGAGATTCTTAATGTCAGGCCAGGTTTGACCCAGCCACTAAGAATCTCCAATAAAGGGTTAAAAAAAACACCACACAGAGAAAAATTATTTATCTACTATATAATTGCCGTAGGCATTTTCGTGTCGGACCCCGAAATCGCCGTGGATATGTCACACTCTGACGTCACCATGGCGAAGCATTGGCCGCGTAGCGGCCAATGCGAGTCGTTAGCTGCGCGAGCAATAGCCGCGAAGCGGACATTGCGAGTCGCTGGCCGAAAATAGAACCAGAGGCTCGGCCACAAAGCTAGCGATTTCCCGCTCAGGTAGCGAGTCGCTAGCCTCAGCGGGAAATCGCTAGCTTTGTGGCCGAGCCTCTGGTTCTATTTTCGGCCAGCGACTCGCAATGCCCGCTTCCATAAGGATTACCGCAACCGCATTGCGAGTCGCTAGCTGAGTGCGAGTACTCCCCATAGAATGTATAGGAAGACTTGCCTACTACTACTACTACTACTACTACTACTACTACTACTACTACTACTACTACTACGCCCCCCCCCTCTCAATGGCCGCACAGCCCCCCTTCCTCTCAATGGCCGCACAGCCCCCCCCCCTCTCAATGGCCGCACAGCCCCCCCCCTCTCAATGGCCGCACAGCCCCCCACCCCCCCTCTCAATGGCCGCACAGCCCCCCCCCTCTCAATGGCCGCACAGCCCCCCACCCCCCCCTCTCAATGGCCGCACAGCCCCCCCCCCCTCAATGTCCCAAAGTCAGCTGTGACCGCCTGGCCCTTGGACACTGGCTGCCATGCACACATCAGCTGGTAGGCTCCCATCACTTACCCACTGAGGACGGATCACTTCCAGCACCTCTTCACATTGCAGTGCTCTGAACTTCTGAATCATCCTCTCCTCACTCAGACACCTGGCAGGTTCCTATCCAGCCTACTCACTCCCAGCTGCAACCCAGTGAGTCAATCAGCACATCTTCACTCACACACAGACCTGACATGTGATTAACCCCCTGTGCACCATTCAGGTTTAGCCCAGCAAAGCACTCATCCCCACAGGTTCAGCCGCTCATTAGGCTCATGAATGTATCGGATCTTCAGCACTCACACTCAGCTGTTTTACTCAGCGAGTCGCTGGCCGAAAATAGAACCATAGGCTCGGCCACAAACTTAGCGATTTACCGCTGAGGTAGCGCGAGCAATGGCCGTGAGGCCATTGCGAGTCGCTACCTCAGCCGCCGCACCTGCCGCAAGTACCCCTATACTTTCTATGGGGATTACCGCAACCGCGCCGCAAGTGTAACGGTTGTGGCGCGGTTGCGGTAATCCCCATAGAAAGTATAGGGGGACTTGCGGCAGGTGCAGCAAGTGCGGTTTTTTAACTTTAATAATAATAAAAATACTAAAAAAAAAAAAAAATAAATAATATAAATAATACACAATAAAATAAAACATAATAATAAAAAAACAACAAAAAAAATAATATATAAAATTAATATATTAATTACATTAACTAATTAAATTAAAAAAATTAATCTAATACCCCCCCAAACAGTATTCAACACCCCCCAAAAAGTATTGAGCACCCCCCAAAAAGTATTGAACACCCCCCAAAAAGTATTCAACAACCCCCAAAAAGTATTCAACACCCCCCAAAAAGTATTCAACACCCCCCCAAAAAGTCCTCACACCCCCCCAAAAAGTACTCAGACCAGCTATAACTATTATAAGCAAATTTATGCACGTTCTAGAATCCCGATGCATTTGCATCGGGCTCACAGCTAGTTAAAAATAAAGACACAGACACCATTAGGGACTCCAACTTTATTACCACCACATATCCCTCCAAAGACCCAGGTCTTCTCTCTTCTTTCTTCTCTCTTCTGTCTTCCTTCTTCTTCTTGTTGCAGCGCCGGTAAGCAGAGAGTTAACTGTGCTGTGACAGCGGGAGCCTATTAAACATGATTTAGCTATTGTAACAGATAGAGCCTGAAGCTTCCGAGACACATCTGCGATTTGTAAATCGCACATTACTCGCTATTACTCGCTTCCCCATTCATTAACATTGGACTAGCTAGACTCGCAACGAGTAGCGAGTCCCGGGCTCGGACTCGCTAGAGTCAAGCGATTCCGAGTAATTTAGGACTCGCCCATCACTATTCGCAATTACTCGCTTCTCCATTGATTTACGTTGGACTCGCTATACTCGTAACGAGACCAGAATTGTACACAGTATTCTAAGTGTGGTCGCACTAGTAACTTGTATAGAGGTAAAATTATGTTCTTCCCATGAGCATCTATGCCTCTTTTAATACATCCAATTATTTTGTTTGCCTTTGCGGCAGCTGCCTGTCACTAGCCACTAAATGTGAGTTTGTCATTTACCCGTACACCCAGATCTTTTTCAGTAACAGTTTTGCCCAATGTTTTACAATTAAGCACATAATTATACCTTTTATTTCCTCTGCCCAAGTGCATGACCTTATATTTAAAGCTCATTTACCATTTATCAGCCCAAGCTTCTAGTTTACAGAAATCCTCCTGTAATATAAAATTGTCCTCCTCTGTATTGATTACCCTGCAGAGTTTAGTGTCATCTGCAAATATTGAGATTCTGCTCTGTATGCCCCCTACAAGGTCATTAATAAATATGTTAAAAAGAAGCGGGCCCAATACTGAACCCTGTGGTACCCCACTGTTAACTGTGACTCATTCTGAGTGTGTTCCATTAATAACCACCCTTTGTTTCCTATCAGTAAGCCAGTTCATAACACACTTACACATATTTTCCCCTATCCCCATTGTTCTCATTTTATATATCAACCTTTTGTGTTGTACCGTATCAAAAGCTTTTTTAAAGTCAATATACACCACGTCCACTGCATTTCTTTGGTCCAGTCCAGAACTTACCTCTTCATAGAAGCTTATTAGATTAGTTTGATAGGAACGGTCCCTCGTAAAACCATGTTGACATTGGGTCATGAGGTAATTTTTATTCAGATACTCCAGTATAGCATCTCTTAGAAAACCCTCTAGGATTTTACCCACAGTAGAGGTTAAAGGGGACCTGTCACCTAATCTATGGCTCCTAAACTATCACTACCTGCCCATACAGCCTCTAACTAGCTCCCTTACCATCCCTGCCTGTCCTAATAGGGCTTTATAGAAGCTGAATAAAACACTTTATAAACTTACAGTTTCTGTGACAGTGGGGCGTTCTTGTCGGGAAGGCGGTGTCCCCAGGGCCGCGCTCCCCCCGCCTCGCAGCGTTCATAACACTCTAATGGGCGTCATTATCGATTTGAAGAGCGGGGGTGCCCATTTGAATCTTCCTGCCCCGCTCCTCCTGACGCGAGGCCAGCGACCGCGTCATTTCCGGCCCGTGCATGCGCAGTGCGGTGGGAAAACGCGACGCTGAGTTCCAATCATTGCTAGGCAACGATCAGCGTCTTTGGAAGGTGAGTATCGGCGCCCCCCCTCCCAAAACTGCACATATATATATGTGTGTGTAATCCACAGTAATCCACATATATACAGTTAGGGCCAGAAATATTTGGACAGTGACACAATTTTGGCGAGTTGGGCTCTGCATGCCACCACATTGGATTTGAAATGAAACCTCTACAACAGAATTCAAGTGCAGATTGTAACGTTTAATTTGAAGGGTTGAACAAAAATATCTGATAGAAAATGTAGGAATTGTACACATTTCTTTACAAACACTCCACATTTTAGGAGGTCAAAAGTAATTGGACAAATAAACATAACCCAAACAAAATATTTTTATTTTCAATATTTTGTTGCGAATCCTTTGGAGGCAATCACTGCCTTAAGTCTGGAACCCATGGACATCACCAAACGCTGGGTTTCCTCCTTCTTAATGCTTTGCCAGGCCTTTACAGCCGCAGCCTTCAGGTCTTGCTTGTTTGTGGGTCTTTCCGTCTTAAGTCTGGATTTGAGCAAGTGAAATGCATGCTCAATTGGGTTAAGATCTGGTGATTGACTTGGCCATTGCAGAATGTTCCACTTTTTTGCACTCATGAACTCCTGGGTAGCTTTGGCTGTATGCTTGGGGTCATTGTCCATCTGTACTATGAAGCGCCGTCCAATCAACTTTGCAGCATTTGGCTGAATCTGGGCTGAAAGTATATCCCGGTACACTTCAGAATTCATCCGGCTACTCTTGTCTGCTGTTATGTCATCAATAAACACAAGTGACCCAGTGCCATTGAAAGCCATGCATGCCCATGCCATCACGTTGCCTCCACCATGTTTTACAGAGGATGTGGTGTGCCTTGGATCATGTGCCGTTCCCTTTCTTCTCCAAACTTTTTTCTTCCCATCATTCTGGTACAGGTTGATCTTTGTCTCATCTGTCCATAGAATACTTTTCCAGAACTGAGCGGCTTCTTGAGGTGTTTTTCAGCAAATTTAACTCTGGCCTGTCTATTTTTGGAATTGATGAATGGTTTACATCTAGATGTGAACTCTTTGTATTTACTGTCATGGAGTCTTCTCTTTACTGTTGACTTAGAGACAGATACACCTACTTCACTGAGAGTGTTCTGGACTTCAGTTGATGTTGTGAACGGGTTCTTCTTCACCAAATAAAGTATGCAGCGATCATCCACCACTGTTGTCATCCGTGGACTCCCAGGCCTTTTACAGTTCCCAAGCTCCCCAGTCAATTCCTTTTTTCTCAGAATGTACCCAACTGTTGATTTTGCTACTCCTAGCATGTCTGCTATCTCTCTGATGGATTTTTTCTTTTTTTTCAGCCTCAGGATGTTCTGCTTCCCCTCAATTGAGAGTTCCTTTGACCGCATGTTGTCTGGTCACAGCAACAGCTTCCAAATGGAAAACCACACACCTGGAATCCACCCCTGACCTTTTAACTACTTCATTGATTACAGGTTAACGAGGGAGACGCCTTCAGAGTTAATTGCAGCCCTTAGAGTCCATTGTCCAATTACTTTTGGTCCCTTGAAAAAGAGGAGGCTATGCATTACAGAGCTATGATTCCTAAACCCTTTCTCTGATTTGGATGTGGAAACTCTCATATTGCAGCTGGGAGTGTGCACTTTCAGCCCATATTATATATATAATTGTATTTCTGAACATGTTTTTGTAAACAGCTAAAATAACAAAACTTGTGTCACTGTCCAAATATTTCTGGCCCTAACTGTATATGGATTACACACACACATATATATATATATATTCACTTTGATTAGGCATATTTCATATGTGCATATATATTTATATATAGATAGATGCACACATATATATAGTTAGATTATATATATAGCATCCCAAAAGTGGACTTTATTCCAGCCTTATGTGCAACGATTCGGAGTTGATCCTCCTTCCTCAAGCATCTTGCTTGAGACCCCCCCCACAGGGACACACACACATACACACCCTATAGGGACACATGCACTCACCGCACAGAGACACACACACCACAAAGAGACACACACAACACAGATACACACACACCACACAGACCCCCCCACAGGGACACACACACATACACACCCTATAAGGACACATGCACTCACCCTACAGGCACACCCACACACACCACAAAGAGACACACACAACACAGAGATACACACACACCACACAGACCCCCCCATAGGGACACACACACATACACACCCTATAGGGACACATGCACTCACCCCACAGGGACACACACATACACACACCCCAGGGACACACACACCACACAGACAGACACAGATGTGCACAAATCACCTCACACAACTCGCCTCATACGTGTGCTATCTTTAATTTCCTAACATAAACATCTGATTAAAAACAGCCAATGTGCAACACATGTGCCATATAGGGAATTAAGGCAGATGTCAGTCACATGAGCTGTCTATTATGTGTATGTGTGAGGTAACATATACTGCCCGGCCGGGGGGAGGGTTTACTATTGGCTGGAGATTTATTAGGCTGCCTATAGCAATCAATCACAGCTCAGCTTCTATTTTCCTACAGGTCATTAATATGACATATTCAAATTCTATTTTGTTATAGCTCACTGCAGTTATTTATTAACCCGGATATAGCCGGGTACTACAGCTAGTATATATATATATATATATATATATATATATATATATATATATATATATAATTTTTAGAGAGAGGGACTGAGGGTGAGAGGGTCTGTGAGTTTTGTGTAACGCTGGGACCTGGGTGACGCAGTAAACTTCACCTGAGTTCACATCGGTAACAGAAAACTCACTCTATGTGGGTCACGCTGTGAAGTGGGAAGTTTCACATGAGGTCAGAGAAACACATTGCTTTATCTGACCTTAGGTGACACAGACCATGAACTCGCCCCCTTCACTGCACGAGCCTTCAAATATAAAGTTCGGGAATCTTCACTAACGGAAGGACATCTAACAGGATCCTGGATGGGTATGTGGGAGTAATAAAGATGGAGTCAAAATATGTGTTGTGTTTTTTGTTGTAATAAAAACAAATTTCTCGGTGTTGTGTCTTCTTTACTACTAAATAGAGATTCATAATGGCTGTGTCTAACATTGGCGCGACATTATAAATCTCGGGCTTAGTGCCAGCTGCTAAAAGAAAGGTGGCATTAACCCCTTATTACCCAGTCTGCCACCGCCACAGGGCAGCTGGAAGAGCTGGGTACAGCTCCAGAATATTGCGCTTCTATAAATGTGCAATTTTCTGGGGCAGCTGCGGGCTGCAATTCTCAGTGGGGGTGGCCCAGAACGCTTGGGCCTCCCTACGCTGGGGATTGCGCAGTGCGGTGGGAGAACGCGACGCTGAGTCACAGGCGTCGCTAGGCAACGATCAGCGTCTTCGGCAGGTGAGTATCGGCGCCCCCCTCCCAAAATTGCACATGGCGCTTCGCCGCATTTTTCTTTGCCAGCCAGGTACAACCACCCCCAGCTGACTAGATGTACCTGGCTGGCAAAGAAAAATGCGGCGAAGCCCCACGCCGTTTTTTTCTTGCCAGCCAGGT
The DNA here is from genome assembly GCA_033576535.1 of Allobates femoralis. Classification (NCBI taxonomy): domain Eukaryota; kingdom Metazoa; phylum Chordata; class Amphibia; order Anura; family Aromobatidae; genus Allobates; species Allobates femoralis. The sequence goes on from JARQOC010000009.1 coordinate 125,150,582, forward strand.
ACACCTAGGTAGTTGGGGGTGGATGGCAGCTCCCAGCTGCCTAGTTGTACCTGGCTGGCAAAGAAAAATACAGCGAAGCTCCACGCTGTTTTTTTTCTTGCCAGCCAGGTAGACCTAGACAGCTGTGTGCTGCCATCCACCCCCTACTACTTAGCTGTACCTGGCTGGCATGAAAAAAACGGCATGGGGCTTTGCCACATTTTTCTTTGCCAGCCAGGTACAACTAGTCAGCTGGGGGTGGATGGCAGCTCCCAGCTGCCTAGTTGTACCTGGCTGGCAAAGAAAAATGCGTCGAAGCCCCATGTGCAGTTTTGGGAGGGGGGCGCCAATACTCACCTTCCGAAGACGCTGATCGTTGCCTAGCGATGCCTGTGACTCAGCGTCGCGTTCTCCCGCCGCACTGTGCATGCACGGGCCGGAAATTACGCGGTCGCCGGCCTCGCGTCAGGAAGAGTGGGGTGGGAAGATTCAAATGGGCACCCCCGCTCTTCAAATCGATAATGCCGCCCATTAGGGCGTTAGGAACGCTGCGAGGCGGGGGGAGCGCGCCCTTGGGGACACCGCCTTCCCGACAAGAACGCCCCACTGTTACAGAAACTGTAAGTTTATAAAGTGTTTTATTCAGCTTCTATAAAGCCCTATTAGGACAGGCAGAGATGGTTAGGGAACTGGTTAGAGGCTGTAGGGGCAGGTAGTGATAGTTTAGGGGCCATAGATTAGGTGACAGGTTCCCTTTAAGCTTACTGGCCTATAATTTCCAAGTTCAGTTTTTGTCCCCTTTTTGAATATTGGCACCACATTTGCTATACGCCAGTCCTGTGGTACAGACCCTGTTATTATGGAATCTTCAAATATTAAAAAAAATGGTCTATGACGGTACTTAATTCCTGCAGTACTCTGGGGTGTATCCCATCTGGGCCTGGGGATTTGTCAATTTTAGTGATTTTTAGGCCGTACTTCCTGCTGGGTTAAACTGGTGACATTTAATGGAGAATATTTGTTATTACTGATCATGTTGTCTGTCATGGAATTTTCTTGTGTAAATACTGTTGAAAAAAAGTCATTTAGCATATTGGCTTTTTTCTCATCCTCATCCACCATTTCACCCAGAGTATTTTCAAGGGGGTCAACCTGCACATGGATATACACGCACACACTTACACACAAACACATACACACATGTGCATACACACACATGCACATACATGCACTCACACACTTTCATGCACACACATACACATACATACAGACACTCAAACACAAGCGCACACACATACATGCACATATACACACATACATATATGCATACACATGCACACATATACAAATGCCCACATACACTACCGTTCAAACATTTGGGGTCACCCAGACAATTTTGTGTTGTCCTTGCAGACCTTTGGCATTCTAGATGTTAATTTGCTAAGGTAATCTTGAGAAATTTTACCCCATGCTTCATGAAACCCCTCCCACAATTTGGATTGGCTTGACAGGCACTTTTTGCATACCATACGGTCAAGCTGCTCCCACAACAACTCAATGGGGTTGAGATTTGATGACTGCGCTGGCCACTGCATTACAGATAGAATACAGCTGCCTGCTTCTTCCCTAAATAGTTTCTGCATAATTTGCAGGTGTGATTTGGGTCATTGTCCTGATGTAGGATGAAATTGGCTCCAATCAAGCGCTGTCCACAGGGTATGGCATGGTATTGCAAAATGGAGTGATAGGCTTCCTTATTCAAATTCCCTTTTACCTTGTACAAATCTCCCACTTTACCAGCACCAAAGCAACCCCAGACCATCACATTACCTTCAGCATGCTTGACAGATTGCGTCAGGCGCTCTTCCAGCATCTTTTCAGTTGTTCTGCGTCTCACAAATGTTCTTCTGTGTGATCCAAACACCTCAAACTTTGATTTGTCTGTCCATAAAACTTTTTTCCAAACTTCCTCTGTCCAATGTCTGTGTTTTTGTGCCCATATTAATCTTTTCCTTTTATAAGCCAGTCTATGATATGGCTTTTTCTTTGCCACTCTGCCTTGAAGGCGAGTATCCCAGAGTCGCCTCTTCACTGTAGACATTGACATTGGCGTCTTGCGGACCACTATTTAATGAAGCTGCCAGTTGAGGAGCTGTGAGGTGTATGTTCATTTCTCAAACTAGAGATTCTAATGTACTTGTCTTGTTGCTCAGTTGTGCAGCGGGGCCTCCCACTTCTCTTTCTACTTTGGTTAGAGCCTGTTTGTGCTCTCCTCTGAAGGGAGTAGTACACACCATTGTCAGAAATCTTCAGTTTCTTGGCAATTTCTCACATGGAATAGCTTTCATTTCTAAGAACAAGAATAGACTATCGAGTTTTACATGAAAGTTCTCTTTTTCTTGCCATTTTGAGAGTTTCATAAAACAAACAAATGTAATGCTCCAGGTTCTCAATTAGCTCAAAGGAAGGTCAATTTTATAGCTTCTCTAATTAGCCAATCCGTTTTCACCTGTGCTAACATACTTGTACAAGGGTTTTCTGGGGTTTTCAAAACATCCATTAGCCTTCTTACATAGTAAGCAAACACAATGTACCATTAAAACACTGGAGTGGTGGTTGTTGGAAATGAGCCTCTATACACTTATATAGATACTAGCTGTAGTACCCGGTTACGCCCGGGTTAATAAATAACTGATGTTAGCTATAACAAAATAGAATTTGAATATGTCATATTAATGACCTGTAAGAAAATAGAAGCTGAGCTGTGATTGATTGCTATAGGCAGCCTAATAAATCTCCAGCCAACAGTAAACCCTCCCCCTGGCCGGGCAGTATATGTTACCTCACACATACACATAATAGACAGCTCATGTGACTGACATCTGCCTTATTTCCCTATATGGCACATGTATTGCACATTAGCTGTTTTTAATCAGATGTTTATGTTTGGAAATTAAAGATAGCACACGTGTGAGGCGAGTTGTGTGAGGTGATTTGTGCACATCTGTGTCTGTGTGGTGTGTGTGTCCCTGGGGTGTGTGTATGTGTGTGTCACTGTGGGGTGAGTGCATGTGTCCCTATAGGGTGTGTATGTGTGTGTGTCCCTATGGGGGGTCTGTGTGGTGTGTGTCTCTGTTGTGTGCGTGTCTTTGTGGTGTGTGTATGTGTGTCCCTGTGGGGTGAGTGCATGTGTCCCTATAGGGTGTGTATGTGTGTGTGTCCTTGTGGGGGGGGGTCTATGTGGGGTGTGTGTGTGTGTCTGTGTTGTGTGTGTCTCTGTGGTGTGTGTGTGTCCCTCTGGGGTGAGTGCATGTGTCCCTATAGGTTGTGTATGTGTGTGTCCCTGTGGTTGGGGTCTGTGTGGTGTGTGTGTGTCTCTTTGTGGTGTGTGTCCCTGTGGGGTGAGTGCATGCGTCCCTATAGGGTGGCTATGTGTGTGTGTTCCTGTGGGGGGGGTCTGTGTGGTGCGTGTGTCGCTATAGGGGGTGTTTGTGTGTCCCCTTGGGGGTGTGTGTGTCTCTGTGTTGTGTGTGTCTCTTTGGTGGTGTGTGTTTGTTCGGGTGCGTAGCGAGCATCCAATGTTGGGGCTGTACCTTAGCGATTATACACTTGCTGTTACTCTTTGTGTGCGTGTGGTGTGTATACATGTCCATTATGTAGATAGGGGCAAATGATACCGATTCATCCTTTTATATACCTTAAATAGATTTTTCCTTGCTACTGGATCGTTTCTATACCTACTTATTCCTACTCTCTGAGTTTGTAAGGTAATTTACCTGATTTTAGTTATTATACTCTACTCATTGTTTCTCGTGCCCCTCCCCTTTTCCTCCATTGTCTTTCTTCACCTTTGTATACTGTTTGTTGGTTTTATTTTCTTCTTTTTCTTTTTGTCTGAGACCTCTTGATTTTTTTATCTACTCCTTTTACTTCCTCTCACTCTTCCTCCTATCCTTTGTTTTCTCACCTACCACTTCACCCCTACACGCCACCATTGACTTACGGACGTGCCCACCACATATTTTAGTGCGGACGCTATGGATTTCACCACACTCCAGCATTTTGTACTATACACCGCATGTAGGTTTTTTCTGTTAACATGTATTTTGCATTTATGTTGACCAAAATTGTGACTTCTTTTTGTTGTTATGTTTAATTCAGCTCATGTTGAGCCGAAACGTGGGATGATTTCGTTTCTGTACAATAAAATTATCAGCATAAAGAAACATTTCTTCCTTTCCATTTTTTATTAGTTGAGTGTGCCGAGGCTAATCTAGTATTCCTTGTGGGGGTAGTCTGTGTAATGTGTGTGTCTGTGTTGTGTGTGTCTCTTTGTGGTGTGTGTCTGTGGGGTGAGTGCATGTGTCGCTATAGGGTGTGTGTGTGTCCTCTTGGGGTTGTGTGTGTCTCTGTGTTGTGTGTGTCTCTCATTCACAACTGGTAACTGTCACTTTATCCCCATTATGTAGATAGGGGCAAAATTGCTTGGTGAATTGGAATGCGCGGGGTTAAAATTTCGCCTCACAACATAGCCTATGACGCTCCCGGGTTCCAGACGTGTGACTGTGCAAAATTTTGTGGCAGTATATGCTACCTCACACATACACATAATAGACAGCTCATGTGACTGACATCTGCCTTAATTCCCTATATGGTACATGTGTTGCACATTGGCTGTTTTTAATCAGATGTTTATGTTTGGAAAATAAAGATACCACACGTATGAGGCGAGTTGTGTGAGGTGATTTGTGCACATCTGTGTCTGTCTGTGTGGTGTGTGTGTCCCTGGGGTGTGCATGTGTGTGTCCCTGTGGGGGGGGTCTGTGTGGTGTGTGTCTCTGTTGTGTGTGTCTCCTTGTGGTGTGTGTGTGTCCCTGTGGGGTGAGTGCATGTGTCTCTATAGGGTGTGTATGTGTGTGTGTCCCTGTGGGGGTGTCTGTGTGGGGTGTGTGTGTCTCTGTGTTGTGTGTGTCTCTTTGTGGTGTGTGTGTCCCTGAGGGGTGAGTGCATGTGTCCCTATAGGGTGTGTATGTGTGTGTGTCCCTGTGGGGGGGTCTGTGTGGTGTGTGTGTGTCTCTTTGTGGTGTGTGTGTCCCTGTGGGGTGAGGGCATGTGTCCCTATAGGGTGGCTATGTGTGTGTGTCCCTGTGGGGGGGTCTGTGTGGTGTGTGTGTCTGTGTCATGTGTGTCTCATTGTGTTGTGTGTGTGTCCCTGTGGGGTGAGTGCATGTGTCGCTATAGAGTGTATGTGTGTCCCCTTGGGGGTGTGTGTCTCTGTGTTGTGTGTGTCTCTTTGTGGTGTGTGTGTGTGTGTGTTTGTTCGGGTGCGTGGTGAGTATCCAATGTTGGGGCTGCACGTTAGCGACTATACACTTGCTGTTACTCTTTGTGTGCGTGTGTTGTGTATATATGTCCCCGTGCGTGGTGAATATCTCATGTTGGGGCCCCACCTTAGTGACTATATGCTGGTATGTGCTGTTAGTCTTTGGCGCTATCATTAAGCCCCTCTCATTCACAACTGTCAACTGGTAACTGTCACTTTTTCCCCATTATGTAGATAGGGGCAAAATTGTTTGGTGAATTGGAATGCGCGGGGTTAAAATGTCGCCTCACAACATAGCCTGCGACGCTCCCGGGGTCCAGACGTAGGACTGTGCAAAATTTTGTCTTTATAGCTGACATCTGTCGATTTTCCTCCAACTCTTTTCCATTCACTTTTTCCCCATTATGTAGATAGGGGCAAAATTTTTGGTGAACTGGAATGCGCAGGGTTAAAATTTCGCCTCACAACATAGACTATGACGGTCTCAGGGTCCAGACGTGTGACTGTGCAAATTTTTGTAGCTGTAGCTGGCAGCTGTCGATTTTCCTCCCACATGTTTCCTTTCCCTTTTTCCCCATTATGTAGATAGGGCCAAAATTGTTTGGTGAACTGGAACGCGTGGGGTTAAAATTTCGCCTCACAACATAGCCTATGACGCTCTCAGGGTCCAGACGTGTGACTGTGCAAAATTTTGTGGCAGTATATGTTACCTCACACATACACATAATAGACAGCTCATGTGACTGACATCTGCCTTAATTCCCTATATGGTACATGTGTTGCACATTGGCTGTTTTTAATCAGATGTTTATGTTTGGAAATTAAAGATAGCACACGTATGAGGCGAGTTGTGTGAGGTGATTTGTGCACATCTGTGTCTGTGTGGTGTGTGTGTCCCTGGGGTGTGTGTATGTGTGTGTCACTGTGGGGTGAGTGCATGTGTCCCTATAGGGTGTGTATGTGTGTGTGTCCCTATGGGGGGTCTGTGTGGTGTGTGTCTCTGTTGTGTGCGTGTCTTTGTGGTGTGTGTGTGTGTCCCTGTGGGGTGAGTGCATGTGTCCCTATAGGATGTGTATGTGTGTGTGTCCTTGTGGGGGGGGGGTCTGTGTGGGGTGTGTGTGTGTGTCTGTGTTGTGTGTGTCTCTGTGGTGTGTGTGTGTGTCCCTGTGGGGTGAGTGCATGCGTCCCTATAGGTTGTGTATGTGTGTGTCCCTGTGGTTGGGGTCTGTGTGGTGTGTGTGTGTCTCTTTGTGGTGTGTGTGTGTCCCTGTGGGGTGAGTGCATGCGTCCCTATAGGGTGGCTATGTGTGTGTGTTCCTGTGGGGGGGTCTGTGTGGTGCGTGTGTCGCTATAGGGGGTGTTTGTGTATCCCCTTGGTGGTGTGTGTCTCTGTGTTGTGTGTGTCTCTTTGTGGTGTGTGTGTGTGTTCGGGTGCGTAGTGAGCATCCAATGTTGGGGCTGTACCTTAGCGATTATACACTTGCTGTTACTCTTTGTGTGCGTGTGGTGTGTATACATGTCCATTATGTAGATAGGGGCAAATGATACCGATTCATCCTTTTATATACCTTAAACAGATTTTTCCTTGCTACTGGATCGTTTCTATACCTACTTATTCCTACTCTCTGAGTTTGTAAGGTAATTTACCTGATTTTAGTTATTATACTCTACTCATTGTTTCTCTTGCCCCTCCCTTTTCCTCCATTGTCTTTCTTCACCTTTGTATACTGTTTGTTGGTTTTATTTTCTTCTTTTTCTTTTTGTCTGAGACCTCTTGATTTTTTTATCTACTCCTTTTACTTCCTCTCACTCTTCCTCCTATCCTTTGTTTTCTCACCTACCACTTCACCCCTACACGCCACCATTCACTTACGGACGTGCCCACCACATATTTTAGTGCGCACGCTATGGATTTCACCACACTCCAGCATTTTGTACCATACACCGCATGTAGGTTTTTTCTGTTAACATGTATTTTGCATTTATGTTGACCAAAATTGTGACTTCTTTTTGTTGTTATGTTTAATTCAGCTCATGTTGAGCCGAAACGTGGGATGATTTCGTTTCTGTACAATAAAATTATCAGCATAAAGAAACATTTCTTCCTTTCCATTTTTTATTAGTTGAGTGTGCCGAGGCTAATCTAGTATTCCTTGTGGGGGTAGTCTGTGTAATGTGTGTGTCTGTGTTGTGTGTGTCTCTTTGTGGTGTGTGTCTGTGGGGTGAGTGCATGTGTTGCTATAGGGTGTGTGTGTGTCCTCTTGGGGTTGTGTGTGTCTCTGTGTTGTGTGTGTCTCTCATTCACAACTGGTAACTGTCACTTTATCCCCATTATGTAGATAGGGGCAAAATTGCTTGGTGAATTGGAATGCGCGGGGTTAAAATTTCGCCTCACAACATAGCCTATGACGCTCCCGGGGTCCAGACGTGTGACTGTACAAAATTTTGTGGCAGTATATGTTACCTCACACATACACATAATAGACAGCTCATGTGACTGACATCTGCCTTAGTTCCCTATATGGTACATGTGTTGCACATTGGCTGTTTTTAATCAGATGTTTATGTTTGGAAAATAAAGATACCACACGTATGAGGCGAGTTGTGTGAGGTGATTTGTGCACATCTGTGTCTGTCTGTGTGGTGTGTGTGTCCCTGGGGTGTGTATGTGTGTGTCCCTGTGGGGGGGGGTCTGTGTGGTGTGTGTCTCTGTTGTGTGTGTCTCCTTGTGGTGTGTGTGTGTCCCTGTGGGGTGAGTGCATGTGTCTCTATAGGGTGTGTATGTGTGTGTGTCCCTGTGGGGGGGTCTGTGTGGTGTGTGTGTGTATCTGTGTTGTGTGTGTCTCTTTGTGGTGTGTGTCCCTGTGGGGTGAGTGCATGTGTCCCTATAGGGTGTGTATGTGTGTGTGTCCCTGTGGGGGGGTGTCTGTGTGGGGTGTGTGTGTCTCTGTGTTGTTTGTGTCTCTTTGTGGTGTGTGTGTGTCCCTGAGGGGTGAGTGCATGTGTCCCTATAGGGTGTGTATGTGTGTGTGTCCCTGTGGGGGGGGTCTGTGTGGGGTGTGTGTGTCTCATTGTGTTGTGTGTGAGTCCCTGTGGGGTGAGTGCATGTGTCGCTATAGAGTGTGTGTGTGTCCCCTTGGGGGTGTGTGTCTCTGTGTTGTGTGTGTCTCTTTGTGGTGTGTGTGTGTTTGTTCGGGTGCGTGGTGAGTATCCAATGTTGGGGCTGCACCTTAGCGACTATACACTTGCTGTTACTCTTTGTGTGCATGTGTTGTGTATATATGTCCCCGTGCGTGGTGAATATCTCATGTTGGGGCCCCACCTTAGTGACTATATGCTGGTATGTGTTGTTAGTCTTTGGCGCTATTATTAAGCCCCTCTCATTCACAACTGTCAACTGGTAACTGTCACTTTTTCCCCATTATGTAGATTGGGGCAAAATTGTTTGGTGAATTGGAATGCGAGGGGTTAAAATATCGCCTCACAACATAGCCTGTGACGCTCCCGGGGTCCAGACGTAGGACTGTGCAAAATTTTGTCTCTATAGCTGACATCTGTCGATTTTCCTCCAACTCTTTTCCATTCACTTTTTCCCCATTATGTAGATAGGGGCAAAATTTTTTGGTGAACTGGAACGCGCAGGGTTAAAATTTCGCCTCACAACATAGACTATGACGCTCCTGGGGTTGAGACGTGTGACTGTGCAAAATTTTGTGGCTATAGTTGCGACGGTGTAGATGCCAATCCCGGATATACACACATACACACACACATACACACATTCAACTTTATATATTAGATTACATTAAAAATGCAGACATTTGCAGCTAAAATAGTCATTTACCACATTAACAATGTATAGAGTGTATTTCTGATTCATTAAATGTTAGCTTCGTTGAAAAAAATGCTTTTTTTTTCAAAAATAGGGAAATTATTAAATGGCCCCAAACTTTTGAATAGTAGTGTACATACATACAAACACACACATACACATGCGAATTATCATACATATACATGCACATACTCACACGAATACACATGTGTGCATACATATACATGTACACACACATGCACACATGTATGCACATACATACACACATGCACACATACATATGTACATACATACGCACGCACACATACACACATGTATGTACATATACACATGCACATACACACACATGGATACATGCAAACACTAAGCATGCATACACATATGTGCTCATACACATGCACATACATACACATACATGCACATAAATGTGCAAACACCTACATACACATACACACACATGCACACACACATGCACGCATACATGCACATACACATGCAAATACACATGTGCATGCACACACATATGCAAATAGATGCACACACATGCACATACATATGCACAAACACACACACATACACGCATACTCACACATGTACATATATACTCATACACTCACACACACATGCACATACATGCACACACACATGCACACTCATACATAAACATACACATGCACACACATGGACATACAAACATATACAGGGTGCGCCATTTATATGGATGCACCTAAATAAAATGGGAATGGTTGGTGATATCAACTTCCTGCTTGTGACACATTAGTATATGGGAGAAGGAAAACTTTTCCAGAAGGGTGGTGGCCATGGCGACCATTTTGAAGTGGCCATTTTGGATCCAACGTTATTTTTTCAATGGGAAGAGGGTCATGTGACACATCAAATGTATTAAGAATTTCATAAGAAAAACAATGGTGTGCTTGGTTTTAACATAGCTTTATTCTTTCACTAGTAAAAAGGCCCGATGCAATTGCATCGGGAGCGCGGTGAAATGAATTGTGTGAATACAGGCGGGTGAGTGGCTAGCAGAGTATACATGGGGCTCTGCGGGTAGCAGACTATACAGGCGGGTCTGTGGGTAGCAGAGTATACAGACTGCTCTGAGGGTAGCAGATTATACAGGTGGCACTCTGGGTAGAAAAGTATACAGGCGGCTCTGTGGGTAGCAGAGTATACAGGCGGGTTTGTGGTTAGCAGATTATACAGGCAGCTCTGTGTGTAGCAGAGTATAGAGAAGGCTCTGTGGGTAGCAGAGTATAGAGGCGGCTCTGTGGGTAGCAGAATATAGAAACGGCTCTGAGGGTAGCAGAGAATACAGGCGGGTCTGTGGGTAGGAGAGTATACAGGCGGCTCTGTGGGTAGCAGAGTATAGAGGCGGCTCTGTGGGTAGCAGAGTATAGAGGCAGCTCTGTGGGTAGCAGAGTATAGAGGCAGCTCTGTGGGTAGCAGAGTATAGAGGTGGCTGTGTGGGTAGGAGAGTATACAGGCGGCTCTGTGGGTGTCAGAGCATAGAGGGGGCTCTGTGGATAGCAGAGTATGATGTGGTGGGAGGCTGGAGGAGTGAGGGGAGCAGAGGCTGGAGGGGTGAGGAGAGCAGAGGCTGGAGTGGTGAGGAGAGGTCCAGATGGAGGGGTGAGGAGAGGTCCGGCTGGAGGGGTGAGGAGAGATGCGGCTGGAGGGGTGACATCACCGCTCGGCGGCAGGACGTGGCTGCGTGCTGGGGCTGATCGCAGCCCCAGTCACACGGCATTGTCCTCTGCGGCGGGTTGGGTGATGCAGAGAGGGATCAGTTCTTGCCCTCAGGTCACACATGTGACCTGAGCGGAAGGAGTGGATTGGGCGGTGTGTGGTAAAGACAGGATGGTCATCCGACTGGTCTAGGACGCCAAGTCCTGAGCAATGGGATGGGCGTCCTGTGTGTACAACACAGCACCCAATCCGCTTGCAGGGGCGGCGGGGGCAGGCAATGGGAGTGAGCGGGGCGTGTCAGGCTTTGCAGGCTGACACGGTCCGCTCACTCCCATTGGCTGCTGCCGGCCACAGGACGACGTCCCTGGCTCCCGGCACCCGGCCACAGCCCGTAGACCGCTACTCCACCAGCATGGCGACATTGAGAGCCCAGCGGTGAGAGAGTGACGAGGGGCGGAAGGCTCCGGCGGCATCCGGGCAGCATGGACCTCGCGGAGGGCGCGAGGGCGGTGGCGATGGAGCGGGGCCGACGGTAAGCAGGATGGCAGCGGTGTCAGGTAGTGCGGCTGAGGATGGAGGAGGCTGAGAGGATGGAGGAGGCTGTGAGGATGGGGAGGCTGTGAGGCTGGAGGAGGCTGTGAGGCTGGAGGAGGCTGTGAGGATGGGGAGGCTGTGAGGCTGGAGGAGGATGTGAGGCAGGAGGAGGCTATGAGTCTGTGAGGAGACTGTGAGGCTGGAGGAGGCAGTGAGGCTGGAGGAGGCAGTGAGGCTGGAGGAGGCTGTGAGGCTGGGGGAGGCTGTGAGGCTGGGGGAGGCTGTGAGGTTGGAGGAGGCTGTGAGGCTGGAGGAGGCTATGAGGCTGGAGGAGGATGTGAGGCTGGAGGAGGATGTGAGGCTGGAGGAGGCTGTGAGGATGGGGAGGCTGTGAGGCTGTAGGAGGCTGTGAGGCTGTAGGAGGCTGTGAGGATGGAGGAGGCTGTGAGGATGGAGGAGGCTGTGAGGATGGAGGAGGCTGTGAGGATGTTGAGGCTGTGAGGCTGGAGGAGGCTGTGAGGATGGAGGAGGCTGTGAGGCTGGAGGAGGCTGTGAGGATGGAGGAGGCTGTGAGGATGGAGGAGGCTGTGAGGATGGGGAGGCTGTGAGGCAGGAGGAGGCTGTGAGGCTGGAGGAGGCTGTGAGGATGGGGAGGCTGTGAGGCTGGAGGAGGATGTGAGGCAGGAGGAGGCTGTGAGTCTGTGAGGAGACTGAGGCTGGAGGAGGCAGTGAAGCTGGAGGAGGCAGTGAGGCTGGAGGAGGCTGTGAGGCTGGGGGAGGCTGTGAGTCTGGAGGAGGCTGTGAGGCTGGAGGAGGATGTGAGGCTGGAGGAGGCTGTGAGGTTGGGGAGGCTGTGAGGCTGTAGGAGGCTGTGAGGCTGTTGGAGGCTGTGAGGCTGGAGGAGGCTGTGAGGCTGGAGGAGGATGTGAGGCTGGAGGAGGATGTGAGGCTGGAGGAGGCTGTGAGGCTGGAGGAGGCTGTGAGGATGGGGAGGCTGTGAGGCTGGAGGAGGCTGTGAGGCTGGAGGAGGCTGTGAGGCTGAAGGAGGCTGTGAGGATGGAGGAGGCTGTGAGGATGGGGAGGCTGTGAGGCTGGAGGAGGCTGTGAGGCTGGAGGAGGCTGTGAGGATGGGGAGGCTGTGAGGCTGGAGGAGGCAATGACGCTGGAGGAGGCTGTGAGGCTGGAGGAGGATGTGAGGCTGGAGGAGGCTGTGAGGCTGGAGGAGGCTCTGAGGATGGGGAGGCTGTGAGGCTGGAGGAGGCTGTAAGGCTGGAGGAGGATGTGAGGCTGGAGGAAGATGTGAGGATGGAGGAGGCTGTGAGGATGGAGGAGGCTGTGAGGCTGGAGGAGGCTGTGAGGATGGGGAGGCTGTGAGGCTGGAGGAGGCTGTGAGGCTGGAGGAGGCTGTGAGGATGGGGAGGCTGTGAGGCTGGAGGAGGATGTGAGGCTGGAGGAGGCTGTGAGGATGGGGAGGCTGTGAGGATGGGGAGGCTGTGAGGATGGGGAGGCTGGAGGAGGCTGTGAGGCTGTAGGAGGCTGTGAGGATGGGGAGGCTGTGAGGCTGGAGGAGGCTGTGAGGCTGGAGGAGGATGTGAGGATGGGGAGGCTGTGAGGCTGGAGGAGGCTGTGAGGCTGGAGGAGGGCTGTGAGGATGGAGGAGGCTGTGAGGATGGGGAGGCTGTGAGGCTGGAGGAGGCTGTGAGGCTGGAGGAGGCTGTGAGGATGGGGAGGCTGTGAGGCTGGAAGAGGCAGTGAGGCTGGAGGAGGCAGTGAGGCTGGAGGAGGATGTGAGGCTGGAGGAGGCTGTGAGTCTGGAGGAGGCTGTGAGGATGGGGAGGCTGTGAGGCTGGAGGAGGCTGTGAGGCTGGAGGGGATGTGAGGATGGAGGAGGCTGTGAGGATGGAGGAGGCTGTGAGGCTGGAGGAGGCTGTGAGGATGGGGAGGCTGTGAGGCTGGAGGAGGCTGTGAGGCTGGAGGAGGCTGTGAGGATGGGGAGGCTGTGAGGCTGGAGGAGGATGTGAGGCTGGAGGAGGCTGTGAGGCTGAAGGAGGCTGTGAGGATGGGGAGGCTGTGAGGCTGGAGGAGGCTGTGAGGCTGGAGGAGGCTGTGAGGCTGGAGGAGGCTGTGAGGATGGGGAGGCTGTGAGGCTGGAGGAGGCTGTGAGGATGGGGAGGCTGTGAGGCTGGAGGAGGCTGTGAGGCTGGAGGAGGCTGTGAGGATGGGGAGGCTGTGAGCTGGAGGAGGCTGTGAGGCTGTAGGAGGCTGTGAGGATGGGGAGGCTGTGAGGCTGGAGGAGGCTGTGAGGCTGGAGGAGGCTGTGATGATGGGGAGGCTGTGAGGCTGGAGGAGGCTGTGAGGCTGGAGGAGGCTGTGAGGATGGGGAGGCTGTGAGGCTGGAGGAGGATGTGAGGCTGGAGGAGACTGTGAGGCTGGAGGAGGCAGTGAGGATGGGGAGGCTGTGAGGCTGGAGGAGGCTGTGAGGCTGGAGGAGGCTGTGAGGATGGGGAGGCTGTGAGGCTGGAGGAGGCTGTGAGGCTGGAGGAGGCTGTGAGGATGGGGAGGCTGTGAGGCTGGAGGAGGTTGTGAGGCTGGAGGAGGCTGTGAGGCTGGAGGAGGATGTGAGGCTGTAGGAGGCTGTGAGGATGGGGAGGCTGTGAGGCTGGAGGAGGCTGTGAGGCTGTAGGAGGCTGTGAGGATGGGGAGGCTGTGAGGCTGGAGGAGGCTGTAGGAGGCTGTGAGGATGGGGAGGCTGTGAGGCTGGAGGAGACTGTGAGGCTGGAGGAGACTGTGAGGCTGGAGGAGACTGTGAGGCTGGAGGAGGCTGTGAGGCTGGAGGAGACTGTGAGGCTGTAGGAGGCTGTGAGGATGGGGAGGCTGTGAGGCTGGAGGAGGCTGTGAGGCTGGAGGAGGCTGTGATGATGGGGAGGCTGTGAGGCTGGAGGAGGCTGTGAGGCTGGAGGAGGCTGTGAGGATGGGGAGGCTGTGAGGCTGGAGGAGGATGTGAGGCTGGAGGAGACTGTGAGGCTGGAGGAGGCAGTGAGGATGGGGAGGCTGTGAGGCTGGAGGAGGCTGTGAGGCTGGAGGAGGCTGTGAGGATGGGAGGCTGTGAGGCTGGAGGAGGCTGTGAGGCTGGAGGAGGCTGTGAGGATGGGGAGCTGTGAGGCTGGAGGAGGTTGTGAGGCTGGAGGAGGCTGTGAGGCTGGAGGAGGATGTGAGGCTGTAGGAGGCTGTGAGGATGGGGAGGCTGTGAGGCTGGAGGAGGCTGTGAGGCTGTAGGGGGCTGTGAGGATGGGGAGGCTGTGAGGCTGGAGGAGGCTGTAGGAGGCTGTGAGGATGGGAGGCTGTGAGGCTTTAGGAGACTGTGAGGCTGGAGGAGACTGTGAGGCTGGAGGAGACTGTGAGGCTGGAGGAGGCTGTGAGGCTGGAGGAGACTGTGAGGCAGGAGGAGGCAGTGAGGATGGGGAGGCTGTGAGGCTGGAGGAGGCATTTACTGTACTGAGCATGCTCAGTACAGTAAAAGGTCTCCAAACAGGAAGGCAGGGGTTAAAAAAAAAAAAAAGTTAATGCTCACCTCTCCCCGAGCCCCCGCCGTTTCCTGCCGTCTTCCTCCAGGCTTCCTCCAGGCTTCCGGTGGCTGCCGCAGGCTGCCAGTGTCTGCAGAGCTCTTCTAGTGCAGTTCAGGACCTGCGGTGATGTCACAGTCACGTGACACCAGGTTACCATGGTGTAACCTGGTGTCACGTGACTGTGACATCACCACAGGTCCTTGACTGCAGTTGAAGAGCTCTGCAGACACTGGGAGCCTGCGGCAGCCACCGGAAGCCTGGAGGAAGCCTGGAGGAAGACGGCAGGAGACGGCGGGGGCTCGGGGAGAGGTGAGCATATTTTTTTTTTTTTTTTTTTTAAGGGTAGTGCGGCTGCGGCTCGTAATGACGCTGCGCGTCATCACTCGCAGTCCCGCAAAGCATGTTGGGATTCGGCGACAACGCCCGAATTCCCAACTGCCGATTATATAAGTAGATGAGTTATTTACAAGTTTATGACCACTTATATAATGTGTTCAAAGTGCTGCCTATTGTGTTGGATTGTTATCTTGTATCTTCACAGCATAGACAATTGCCTATTCAGATGAGTGATGAGGCAAACTTTTTTGTGAATGGTGAAGTTAACAAACAAAACCACCGCTATCGGTCTGACACTAACCCACAGTGGATAGATCCCTCCAAGACACAATAAATGATGGTATCGTGTGGTATATGGAGTACAAATATAGTGGGGCCATTCTTCATCAATGGAAACCTCAATGTCAATGGATATCTGAAATTGCCACAAGATTCAGATATCAAGTGGCATTGAGGTTGAGGTCACGCTGCTGTTAATTGCAGATTTTACCGATCTGCGCATAATACTGAGAAATGTTTCCAGAAGCACATAGAATTAAAGCTATGCACTCCAGGAGAATACTGCCCTTGGTAACTCGATGTGTTTCATGGTTACCAGCCACACACAAAGCTGCTTGGGGTGCGCTTTAGCAGAGGACACAGAAAATGTTGCAGGCAACATTTTTCTGTGCGATCAGCAAAAGCGCACTCTGGTCAGATTTGTGTGGCTGGGAACCATGGAACACATCGGGTTTCCAAGGGCAGCATTCTCCCGAAGTGAATAGCTTTAATTCTATAAATCTGTAAAAATAAGAATGCGCATATAGGGTCTTATCTTACCGTATATACTCGTGTATAAGCCAAGTTTTTCAGCCCAAAAATTGGGCTGAAAAGTCTGCCCCTCGGCTTATACACGGGTCAATAAGGTAGGCTGCTGTGGTGGGGGCTGTGTCCGGGGCTGGGGAGGCTGGAGGAGGCGGGGGGAGGCTGCTGAATGAGCGCCCCATCACTTGGGGCCGCTCATTATATATGCACTGCTTCCCCCTGTCAATCAGCGGCAGGGGGAAGCAGTGCATATCGAAATATATGTCCCCAAATGCTGGCACTGGCACTTGCCCCCCTGCTTGTAAGGCCCCCCCGGCTGCTTATCTTACCATCCCTTGTATTCTGCATCACGCAGGTCCCTCCGTGCTCCCGTCCTCCGTAGCATCCGGGGTCATGTGACCGGCCGGTCGCATGACGTCATCGCTACGCGACGGCTGGGGACCCCGGATGCAGCTGACGCCGGGAGCACGGAGGGACCTGCGCGATGCTGAAGACCAGGGATGGTAAGTTAAGCAGCCGGGGGGGGGCCTTACAAGGAGGGGGGCGAGTGCCAGCATTTGGGGCTGCTGTATACACCTCTGGGGCTGCCTGTATATACCACCACTGGGGCTGCTGTATACACCTCTGGGGCTGCCTGTATATACCACCACTGGGGCTGCTGTATACACCTCTGGGGAGGCTGCTGTATACACCACTGGGGAGGCTGCTGTATACACCACTGGGGAGGCTGCTGTATACACTGCTGGGGCCTGTATATACCACTGGAGAGGCTGCTGTAATACCGCTGGGGCCTGTATACACCACTGTTGAGGCTGCTGTAATACCACTGGGGCCTGTATACACCACTGGGGAGGCTGCTGTAATACCGCTGGGGCCTGTATACACCACTGGGGAGGCTGCTGTAATACCGCTGGGGCCTGTATACACCACTGGGGAGGCTGTTGTAATACTGCTGGGGCCTGTATACACCACTGGGGAGGCTGCTGTATACTACCACTGGGGAGGCTTGTATACCACTGGGGAGGATGCTGTATACTACCACTGGGGAGGCCTGTATACCACTGGGGAGGTTGCTGTATACTACCACTGGGGAGGCCTGTATACCTGTGCTTGGGTCCACCCTCGGCTTATACACAAGTCAATAGGTTTTCCCAGGTTTTGGGGGCAAAAGTAGGGGGGTCGACTTATACACGAGTATATACGGTAATTAATTATTATCAGCGTGCAATGTGGAATTGCTCACCTTGTCCAGTTGTGAAACCCACAACTGGTTAAATCGTGATCAAACGCAGCTGCTGCAGGGACTGCACTCCCACAGATCACTGTGGTATCAACGCAGATTTCCTTGGACGAAGTGCCTCTATGTCCACGCTGCTGCTCCAGAAAAGAAGGAACCAGGACACGGAGATGTCTGGAACAACTTGTGCTTTTATTATCCGACGGGTTTCGGAGCCACAAACCGAGCTCCTTCCTCAGGGAACATCCTTCCTCAGGATGTTCCCTGAGGAAGGAGCCCGGTTTGTGGCTCCGAAACGCATCGGATAATAAAAGCACAAGTTGTTCCAGACATCTCCGTATCCTGGTTCCTTCTTTTCTGGAGCAGCAGCGTGGATATAGAGGCACTTCGTCCAAGGAAATCTAGCTTTAATTCTATGCGCTTCTGGAAACATTTGTAAGTATTACGCGCAGACCAGTAAAATCTGCAATTAACGGCAGTCTGACCCCAGCCTGAGGTTTCCATTGATGAAGAATGGCCCTACTATCTTTGTACCCCATATACCACACCATACCATCAATTTTTGTGTTCCATCAGTCTTGGAGGGATCTATCCACTGTGGGTTAGTGTCAGACCAATAGCCATGGTTTTGTATGTTAACTTAACCA